>CM037871.1:52192760-52430260 GCA_021292105.1 Anadara kagoshimensis | reverse complement strand
TTTTTCTTTTTTTAACTTTTTTCAACACTGTATAACACTCCGATAGTTCTGAACTGGGTTAATCTGAAAGATAACTTAGCAATTACGAATACACGGCGCCTATATAATGCATAGGCCGTAAGTATTCGTGACCGTTAAGATAGCTTCAAGTTGCCCAGCCCTATGGGAAGATTTACATTCAACTTACGAAACTACCGAAAAGGAATCGAAGCAAGGCTGTTTAGTGATTACGACTCGGGGATACTGATTGCTACTGAGAGACAGATAGCAACTATCAAAAAGCTGCCAAAGCATATGTAACGAGGGACAAGAACCGCTGCCTAATTGACACTTACACATGTGTGCTAGCTTAGTGTTAAACGTTCGACAAGCTTGTACTATAGTATCTCATACAATTTGTATATTATGATAAAACGGTATTTCAGTTCTATTGCCACGCGAATGGACTCCACTGTTCATCTAAAGACGGGGAATTTATCATCAGTAGAAACAAATTATTCCGCTGTTGGTCTTGCGATAGTTTAGCTGTTCCTTTGTTGTTGTCTTTAATACCATTCATTACATTCAAAAATAGTATATGACAATAGTATTTCCTTGTATTGTACATGTGTTGTGTGCCTTAATTCGCACTTCTTATATTTTTATATCTTTCTCCAAAATATAAAAAATTCCAAAAGAATAGTCTTTTAGAATCAACAACTTTGTTGCATATATTTATATCATTACGTTAAAATTTCACTCTTAAATACTGAAAAACCTTCAAATATATTCCAATTTAATGAATGAAATTTCACACGATCATTTCAAATAATATAAACTCACGGGGATTATAATTTTGTATATAAGATATTTTAGATAGCAGTGTATTTCTAGGATACCTAAATGTATATATGCTGCAATCACAGTACAGGCCTGTTGAAATTAAAGTTTAAAACTAGGGTAACGAATTTGTACCGAAATTTCGGCCACTCATCTCGACCCCTCGTTAGTAATATTTCGGCAGCTCTTCAAAAGTTGCGATATATCACTCGACACTCACTATGTATTTATATTGCGGTCAATCGACGTCGGACATCGACTCTTTATCGTTAGCTCAATGTAAACGTTTGACAGGTAGGTACTATTATGATTTTTTATATATAGCCATTCAGTGGTTGCACTAAATAGAGAAAATTTTAGTGACCTTCGGGATTGAATTTTTTATAAACTTGAAAATAAAATCCTTTTAAGTTTTTAGAAAAGATATTAATTGACCATATTGTAAAAAACACATACAGGATGGAACACGCACACAAAATATCAATAGGGCAATGCCTTCTGAATAATAAAATAATGTTCTTACATATATACATGTATAATTAATAACATCAAATGGACCTGAAGCACATCATACAAATGGTAAAAATACAAAATGTGAAAAAAACCTAAATACAATTCCTTTCTTTTCCTTTTTATTAATTTTTTATGTTTAAAATTGTATATATGTAATTCAATTGATTTTGATGTGTATATATACAGTACAGACCTGTCGAAAGTTAAACACTGCGCTTACGAAAAGGAGTTCATCCGCTAGTTATATAAGTTGTCATATACCATTTTTTGAATGTATTTTATGATAAAATTAAAAAAATGGTATATGACAAAGTGACCAAAAAACCTGTCATTAGGTCGCTAGCAGCTGCAGAAAAGCTTCTGAGGTACATGTATACCGGTACTTAAATTAGCTGATGATTTGACACTAACTGGTCAGCTTTGAGCTTTAATTTGTGTTAAACTTTCGACAGGCCTGTACTGCATCTACCATGCAAGACTTTATTTAAAACTTTCTTTGGAAATACGTATATATATATATATATATATATATATATATATATATATATATATTCTAGAATTATTTTCCTTTCGTACGTGGTTAAAAACACTTAATAAATACTCTATGACTCTATGAAGTGATACATTTAAGCTAACAAGACAGTTAAAATGTTGATAAATATTTAAAAATAAAAACATTAACAACATATTTCTTAATATAACTGAATTATATTGTTTTCGATAAGTACAGGGCTGTCGAAATTTTAACATTTATATAACGGATTAGTATTGAATCTTAAGTTCGTGCTGACCCCTCGTAAGCTATATCTTTTTGGTATGCGCAGCTGTTATCTGTCTTCCGACAGCTTTTTCTGTCACTTAGTATATAAACATGTATATCTCTACCACGAGTTTGGCTCCATTTTATTAGCGCAGTGTTAAATTTTCGGCAGGACTGTACTGTAACTATTTGTCTTGTAAGATGGGGAACAATGGTAATTATTACAATTATACATGGTATGTGATAGAAAATTCGATAAATAAAATGAAAATTTATAAAGATATATCGTTTCTGCTAACAATCACTCCTCTGTGTATGTCGAGTCTATATTTTTAAACATACACATATATATCTTCATTAAAAGTATTTTTTAACAAACTACATACCCTCATTATATAAGTTAGTGCTTTCCTTGTATATGTAAATTTAAATCCATTGTCAGTCGTTGTTAGCAATGACATGTGCAGCAACAGAACACAAAACGGTTTAGGCATATTCAAGGTTGTGCTCAGTTTGATGGCGGAGGACAAGTAAATAAAAAGGTCATTTATTATTAAATGACAGTTATACAAATATTACATATTATTACATAATCATATGTAATCAATTCCACCATCAAAGATGGGGACAAAATCCGCCTGTGTATTTAATTCCAACTGTATTACGTGTTGTTTAATCGGCCTATTTGTTGTATGTATTGTCCAGACGAAGAATGATATATTTTGTTGAGCCGTTTCGGTATTTGTCCTGACATTGAAAAACTAGAATCAACTATGTTGATCATTGGTGTTCATGAGGTTTAAACACATCTTTAACAGAACCATTCGTTTTAAAATTGATGCTATAGTTTTTTACAGTTCCCGTATGGTTTACATTATTTTTTCCCCTTTTCGTTGTTAATGTTATTCATGATTTAAATAATACATGTCAAATGTACATGTGTTAGAATATGTCGGTTTTTAGCCGTATTTATCTAGGTATGTAATTAGTAATTGTACCACTTAGTTATTAGGAATCGCCATCAAATAGGGTTTTCAAGTTTAACACGTGATAAACAACACATAAAGTTTGTGTGAAGGCGATTTAGAAAGTATTTCCGTTACAAATGCATGCAATAACGGCAGTTCCGGGAACACGTATTTTGTGGTTCCACGTCTAATAGAAATAACAGTTTTGCACAAAGGTTTTGAAAGACATGTCAAATTATTTTTATTTACATGTAAACTTTATTAAGACAACCCGAAGCATCTTGTTATATAATGAGAGACCACAATGTTCAAAATGAAGGTTATAATTTTAGATTTTAGATTTTGCAACAACAGCAGAGTTCTTGGTAAATACATATGTATATGTAAAAATGTGCTGTAACAGTGGGTATATGGCATGACAATAAAGCACTTGTATTTATCCCATCCACTATTTGGTCTGTATATTTGGTACATGTACCTTTTTGCGTATGTTTCATTCACACATGCACTGTATGAATAAACGCACAAGCACACTGCACGTTTTTTAAAAAATATTTTTGTCATTGTTCATAAAGAAGTTACTTTTTTAAATATCACACTAATTCAATATATAAAACAGTGTTTCTGTAAGAAGAAATATAATTAAAAATAAATAAATTTTAATTTTTGCAGCTTTACTTAAAACTTTTAAAAAATAGATCCTAAATGTATTATTCACCTGACAATTATTTATTACTGCAATAGAATAGACACCGCTATAATTATTACATATTTACTATTCAATTTTTTGGTTATATTTTATTATATTTTTTTTAATATTTGATATTATTTAGCTCCATGTTTTATTCTCAATTTTAATTTTACGCTCAGTGGGCGTACATGTAGATAGCTAAACAAGAAGTGCTTACACTTTCGGAGCACACGGTCTCACTTTCCTGGTGGAAGTGTACTTGTTTTACTTAATTTTCCAGTTTTCAAAGTTTTTGTTCAAAGTTTGCTTTTGGGATCGTTATGTTGACCTTGACTAATATCTTTGTGTTTAATTTTTTAACACTAAGTTTGTTCTTACTGTAAGATACACGTTTATGTTTAGTCAGTAAATGTGTATGGCAGTGTGTTTTAGTTGAGTAATTTTGTAATTTTATATTTACTGTTTAGATGTATTCGCAACAGAACCCAGTTTTGACGTACCCACAATTAATGTAACAGTAGTTGAAGGAGAAGATGCGACACTACCATGCTCTGTAGAGAACCTACAAGAACACACGGTAATATTTTTAAATCTAAGCCATAAAATAGGAACGTTCTGAAAAATAAATTTACAACGACATAGCACAGAACTTGTCATGTATTTGTGCATATAGTTACAGTACATACTTGTTGAAAGTTTCAAACTGTGCTGACGAAAAGGAGTTGAACCCGGGTAGGTCACCGAGAGATGGATTTCTATTGATCTTAAAAACTACCGACATATAGATAGCAGCTTTTGAAAAGTTACCCAGATATAATCAACGAGGGACCTGCCGATTTGGTACTAATGTGTTAGTTTAGTGTTAAACTTTCGACAGGTCTGTACTGTACATGTACATCCTCTGTAAACGAAGTTTAATGGGTATATAGAAATAACCCTGTCCGTCTGATCGTCCATACAAATATCGTGACTGCTCCATATCTTCCATGTGTATGGATGCTTTTTTATCAAATTTGACACAAATAAAAACCAACCCGAGACAATGTGATGTTTAGAAAATGTAGTGTCCGGTTATCTCCGCAATGTTAGGTATTTGTCTCTCAAGAGACTGCTTTAATTCTTATAAAACCATAATTAGTACAAAACTTCATTAAGTGTTTTAACATTATTATAATTAAAATATTTTTGTCTTTTGGTTATCTTTTCAACATCTTGATAACAATTTCAGTTTCATAATTTTGGTCCAAACACTACTGATGAGAAATTGTATTCCGAAACGGCCGTCTAGTGCTGACAAATTAAAACTGGGATAATATGTAATTTAAACATTTTTAATATATTCAACTATTTATAATATTGTTTTGATTTTGTAAACGGCTTGTTTCTTTCCTGTTTAACACATTATAGTTATGTATGTTTATCCAATCTCCTGAAGTTTATTTGATGTTTTATCATGTACATACCCCATCAATCTTTTTCGCTATGTTTCAGTTTCATTTTACAAACATTTATGGTTATATTCGCAATTCTATAAAACACTTATTCTTTCTTTACGGATATGGGCTAAGGTTTTGGTCATACCGACTAACATAATTTTCCCCGTACTTAAAAACCTGGTCATCGATTTTAGAGCTGGATGATTTATAACTGAAGTAACAAAGTACATGTAATTCATCATGATTGAAAATAAAACAGAATTATCGAAAGATGTGAAAACACAAACATCTTTCCAAATGTCTACAGACAGTTAACTCCCTGAAGTATTACAGAGAACTAAAGTCAATGGTCTCGTCGTCGATATTGTTAAAATTTGAAGCAATTGAATTTGTGTAAAACACATAACTACCCATAAATATTTAATTGTATTCTGTTTTAGGAAACTAGATCGACGTGCTTTTCATTTCTCTTGGCTGTTATAATGTTTGATTTTTTTCTTCAAAATCGGCTATTAACAATAAATTATTGAATGTGTTTAAAATAATTTAACTCTAATTTCATGTAAGGTCCATATACATATACATATAGATATTGAAGTTTACTAAAATGGCAAATGCCATCAAACTAAGTGCTGTTTACGTATTTCCGTCACGGATCAGTAAATAATTTGATGTTTCATATGTCAATGCAAAACCAACTACTTATAAACATTGTACATGTACTTCACGCAAAAATAACATTGTGATTTCTTTGATACTTTCAATTTTTCTGACCACCAGTTAAAAATTGAAAACAATCATAAATGCAGGCATTTGTAATCTTCCTGTCAGAAGAACATGTGTTTAAGCCATAATCAAAGTCATCAATAAAAATCAAATGATATTATATAATTTTCCCGTCTAAAATCAGTTCCCTGCATTATAATTGATTTGGACATTGATTCCAAATCACATATGTAGCAGACAATGTGTATTGATAAATGGTATTATATGTAGACTTAAATCATAATTTACCATCACTGGGTTTGTAAAAATATTTCTTCATAGCCCCTATTATTGTTGGCAAATGGCATTCACCTTTCTGCTTGACCTTTGAGTTAAATATTTATTATGGACCAGTACATTTAGGTTTAGGGAACACAGTTGTTTATTACATCGTGCATCTGTGGATTATGTATAGACTGCGAATCCTTATACCACCTATGTATTTGGTCGATCCTCTTGTAAGAATATTCCTAATGGAAGCTCAAGTAGACAGGTTAATGTTGTTTTCCGAAACAGAGTATATTTGTTCCATGTCTCTACCTCTCGACTTTGTCTATCGGCTTCATAACTGCTGTCTATTAACTGTCAAATTATTCAATAATTTGCGTCTTAATTATTTTGATGGACAGCTGTTTCTATGAATATTGTCTGAAAAGGGTTTCGTCCCAATTTTTCGTCACAGTATGGAATTTGTAAGCTGAAAACGTAAAAGATAAACACATAATATTTGTTTACACTTCTGGAGCACGGCCTCACTTCGGTGGTGGAATTTTCACATGTTACACTTAATTTTCCAGTTTTTACTTTAGGTTTTGGACTATGATTTCAACATGAACTCTTTACTTTATACCATTGATTATAAATAAAACATGAATTAACATTTCAATTTACGTAAAGACTTAACTTAAAAATCAAATTTAATTAGAAGCATTTGTAAAAAAAATAATAAAAAGCTATAAAAATCCATGTCTGAATTACAATCCAGAAACAAAGTAAAAACTTTGAAAATGACATGTTAGATTAACCATGTGAACTTACACCAGAGAAGTGAGCCGGGTGCTGCGGAAGGTTAGCACCTCCTGTTTAGCTAGCTACACCCGCCAAATTTAGTGAAAGAAACATGGAACTATGGGACGTCAAATATATTCAGGGCAAAAAAATTTAATATGACAAAAAGACCTCTAGCTGTATATATATAACTTGATATGTATGATGTTTCTGTATTGAAAAATTACCTGGACATATTTGACGTCCCATGGTTCCATGTTCCTTTATTTCACAATTTTGATTTCATATGTAGCGGGTGTAGTAAGCTAAACATGAGATGCTTACTTTTCCGAGAAATCCGGCCGCTCTACACCCATTCTCAGTAACAAGGCCCAATTCACTATTTCAAGATGATGAAAAATAAAAGTCTTACAAGCAATGAACTTCTGGTATTTTCAGAGACTGGACATATCAGAAGATTCAGAAACAACAAAATTATTAACACCAATTGATTATTTTGGTTGTAATTTTACTTTATTGTTACATACATACCATTTGTATTTAAATGAGTTGATATTTACGTGACCGTAGTTAAAGTTCATCATATTCTTACCAGGTAGTAGTATTTATATGTTTATTATGCTTGAACATTAGGTTACATTGTTATTAATTTAAAAATGTGCCTTGAGACCACTTCGGCATATCGAAATGATAATGACGATGTTTGTAGTCTACAGAAATTAAAGTATTTTTACGCAAAAATACAATAAATTTATTTCTGTATTCTCAAGTTGGTAACAGAAACAAAATTTCAAACAGGTAGTCATTAATCAACACTCAAATCAAAATGCAAATATGTCTTGATGAAATTGCTAACCAAAAGAACTGTACAAAACTTATTATCTTCAAGATAATTTTCACTTAAGTAAACAGTGTATTCGGTAACGTATGTAGCACCTCTAGATGACTTTGAGTCAATATAAAGACAGCTAAATTATATTATATTACAAATTATTAACTCTTGTTTTCCATAATAAAATTGTAAAACTTATCAATAGAACACATGATATTGGTATATATGTTCACTTTTCTAGCGAAATGACAAAAACTATTTATCGGTAACGTATGTAACAGTTTAACCGATAATAAGATTATGTACATGGTCTCGTTTACAATGAAGTCTTCAATTTCTTTATTAAGACAACAAGAGATATAAAGCCTTTAAAATTATCAATTATCACGATGTAAATGTTCACTTTTCTAGTGACAAAAATAATTAATTAAGTAAGTAACGTATGTAACTATTTAGTCACGTATGTAACAATCACATACTGGGGTTTAAAACTTCTCCACTCTGTGACATGTCCTCCTTTAAAGAAATTCAATAAAATATACCCGAGTCACATTCTAAAAAACAAGGCTAATGGAATGAGAAAGTCTGAATTGCTGATTAAAATGTCATATCTTTAAAGGAAGTACTGTCTGTATTTTTCTCTCCAGTAGTACTTTTCATATTTAGTTTTTAAACCTGAAATCTGGACTTATCCTTTATTTCTAACAACTTTTTTCTCCACCCGCTTGGTTATACTGTTTCTAAATTCAGGATAGACTGAAAAATTTGACATGCTATGTGCCTTTTACAAACATTTACTGTCTATACCAGTCACTTTATTTAAAGTCGATCTCTTTTTCTTATAACTATCTTTTAGTCAATCACGTGACTTAAAATGTCTCTCATACCGATCCATGCCAATATCATAATCCCAAAGCAGAGTACAAACGTTGTAAACTTGCAAAAAAAGTTAAACACACAAACTTTCACTAGGAAAGTGAGAACAAATCAACAATGTCCATTGTATTTTGGTATTAGTAATCAAACAGTTTGCTTCGTTTTATTAAGTCCACGTGGGTGCCATAGTTGAGGTACAAGTCCCAATATGAAGCAGAACATCAGTTTTATCTTTTATTTCAATATCATTAAGATAGATGGCATTACAAAAACCTTCGAATTTAGAATTATAAAATCCTATACCAGACATCATGTATCTGTATATATGTGGAGTTAAATGGTTTTGTTACAGTCATTTCTTCAAGTTAAAAACGATTTTACATAAATTCTGCTGCATATGAAACATATCAGCCAGCAATGATGCACAGTTTAGGCCCATTACCGATTATTGTTGGAAAATTATATTGCTAAACATAACATGTATATGGTGTCTTTCAAAATCACTCATATTTTGTTGTTGATTCTATCACTATACATGTATTTAATATTTGTCAATAAGGTGTTAGCAAGAAGAACTTTTTCTTGCTGAGCTTCGCTTGTTGGGTGTCAAGTCAATAATGGATACACCACTTTCTGTTTGCTTTCATAATGATAACTTCTCATTTGAAAATGTAACTCGTTTATCCGTTCTAATATGAAAGTTTTCTATCTGAAATTTCTTTCTCATGATTTATCTTTTAAAATTTTAACGTCTTGAGATACATTGCATTAAGCTTCCCTCTTAGCTTCTTGTCAGAACTTGTATAGTTTTTACCCCTAGTTTAAATAGAAGGTAACCTAAAAACTAAGAAGAGTATGACCACTGTTGTTAATGACGTAAAAGGGACTGGTTCTAAAGAGACATAACCACTATCTGAAACATCCTTGGCGGCTATCTGTTCTGGAAGTTCATTTGTTTAACTTAACTTGTCAGTTTCAAAGTTTTCACTTTGCTTCTGGATTTGTGATTCGGACACATGGAATAGTAGGTTTTTTTTTTTAGTTTAATTCTTAGTTTTTCTTCAATTTAGAACTCCAATCATATCCCAATTTCTTTATCGCTGTAATTTGACTGAATTTCAAGACATGATTTATCCATCGTGAAACATTAGACAGCAACTGTGTTTGTAATTCAGACCAGTAACGTAGATACCAATACTTACGTTACCTGGGGGTCTGCAGATATATGGATGTATATTGACCACCCATTTGACCATTGAAGTTTTGTTTTACACGGCATTTACATTTTTTATAATCAGAATTTATGAAATTGCAGGTATTTGATTTGTATGCATAACAAATATTAAAATGAACAATGTTGTATTCAAATCTATGAGAAAATTGTCCAAATAAATTAGACCAGTGACATCTATCGTTTCAAAATCCAATTTGAAGTTGAAAATTGTTTAATTTCTCTACACGTTACTAAACTAGAAACTTTAAGTATTTGTTAATTGTTGTATCTAATGGCAGTTTGCTTAACTATTTCATTGTAATTGAAATGAAAGTACTGATACATACGTTACTTGTGTTAATTACATACGTTACCTATAGTAACGTATATATCATTTTTTGGAAAATGAATTCCAGACTATAGATCAAGGGTAGACATACCATTATGGGTTTGATGGAAATGACAAGGTTTATTATCTATATAGTCAGATGTATTATTTCAAATTTAAATTTTGAATGGATTCTTGCCATCCAAAGAGGTCACCTTTGACTGTTTCACTTTTGCTTGAGAATTTTTATATTTAACAACAATCGATGTGGTTAAAACTGCACATGTACACTTCTATAATGTAAATCTAGAACTATACCAATTATAGTGGTCACTTGACGTGATTTAGGTGTATTTTCAAATGATGTTATCACGTATGTATCGGTAACGTATGTATTTTTTTAAACTGTTACAATATGTGGTTTAAATAATAGAAACTTGTGCGGAATAAAGATGATATATTTTAAGTATTATATCAAAGTACTTCGTTTGACAATATATTAATTTTGACTTGGATAAAATATTTAACCATATGAATGACGTAACGTAAGTATTGATGAAAATAAAACCTTCCATTCAATTTTGTGTCATGCTTGTTCAGGCCCAATAGCGACTGTTAAGTTGAAAATTTTATTGTTCCGTCAAGTATGCGTAAGATAAGCTTCAATTTACCCACGTCAGTGGTAAGTATGGCATTAATATATGATAACTATGGAGACAGTTTTATATGTGGTAACGTTTGTATCCGACAGCTGGTAACACATCTTTATGTGGCACCAGATTTTACCAATAGCTTGCATTGTCATCAGAAACCAATTTTAGATATGACAACGATGCAGCATTAACAAAAGCAATTCTTAAAGATTTTTAAGATTTAAAACATAAAAGCCTTACCCGGTAACAGTAACGTTTGTATCATTTTGAAGGTTTATGACATTGGAAAATAATCAAATACATGGATTAACTAAAAAACTGTGATTGATAATTGTAGATATAATGTGTAGTTTCTGTTGGTACATTTATTCTTTGGTCTTTTCCAAAGCCATTTCATTATACTGTAATATAACACTATTTGGGCCTTATTACTGAGAATGGGTGTCTAACTTCCCGGTGGAAGTTCACGCTTTTAACTTTATTTGCCAATTTTAAACTTTTTACTTTACTTTGGGATTGATTTGGACATAGATTGGTATGTTTGTTTTCGATTTTAATTACTATTGTTCAGCTACATGTAGGTTACATAAAAAGAAATGGTTTTGGTCTACTAATATGCACTCAAATAAACGTTAACCTCTGTTTATTCATTACTGATTTTTGTGTATTAATGGGAATACACTTGTTCACTATATTTCAAAATCGAATACCTTGCCATGCACTTAGAACATCTCTTCAACCTTATTTACAAAGCATAAAGCTCTTCTAATATTTATACATTCAAGTTGAATTCTACTATACAGGGTTAATATTATGTAGAATAACGTTGTTACATGCTCTGTCAGCCGTGGTTTATTTCAATGCTTGATGTAGCATGTTATGTAAGCGGTTCTTTGATTGCAACTGGAGTATGTTAGGTTTCAATAAAGTTATTAAAAAAGATGACTTAAATGTTTTTGTAGACCTGTCATGCGCTTCTTAAGTTTAGTTAGAAATCAGAAATTTCAATTTTGTTTACTCGTTAAATTCACATACTATATTTATCGAAGCAAATGTGCGCAATCTTCCATTGCTATACTTCACAATATTCATAAAAATAGAATTTGAATCAACTTGCTTATATGAAAAGCGACAGCAAATTGACCGATTTAAAGATTAAACGAATAAAGTCAATTCCGCGTGTACCGGGTGTAGCTAGCTTGACAGTATCTGGTCGCTGGTTCATTTTTTCAATAATTTAGAAAAAGGGGTTATTTTTAAATTAGCTTCCAATGTTTTAAAGCATACTAGTGGTACATAATAAAAAAGCATACCAGGTTGTGTCTAAACCACAATCCTACAGCAAGTAAAAAGTGAAAACTGACTTACGCTAAACAAGTAAACTTCCACTAAGGAAGTAAGGCTGGGTGCTTGGGAAGGGTAATCACCTTCTGTTTAGTTATCTTCATCAGTAGTATACAAGGTGGCTATATATCTACATACAATGTTTGCTGACCCGCCACGTGTGTAATCAAAATTGAGAATGAAAGCAACATGGAACTTTGGGACGTCAAATATATCAAGGATAAGTTTGGATATATACACATTATACCTACCCTCGATATTCTGATGACGGCCATAAATAAAGTTATGTTTATAATGATTTTCTCACAATTTGACTAATTTACACATCATTAATTTTTAATTTTGCATGGTGTATTACAGGTGGTGTGGTCAGATCAGTTTTCGACACTGTTAACATATGGTACAACTAGAATCCTTGACGATGACAGAATCAGCGTGGAGAGGCCCTATACTGAAGATTGGAATCTACTCATACGAGAAGTCAAATATGAAGATAATGGGAAATATATCTGCCAGATCAACACGAGACCTGTAAAAACTAAATACGTGGCACTATATGTACTAGGTATTTTCTTTATTATGTTTTACCTTGATACTTAAATTTACCTTTTCCGATAATGTTATACACGTGGCTGGTGAAGTTAGCTAGAAAGGAGGCGCTTACGCTTTAGAAGCATCCGGATTCTGATTTCAAAGGGTTAAAATGGATTGTGATTTAGACATCTAATGATGAAACCAAAAACAAACATACTAATTCATGTCGAAATCACAATCCAGAAGCAAAGTAAAAACTTTGGAACTGACAAGTTAGGTTAGACACGTGAATTTCCACCGGGGAAGTGAAGCTGGGTGGAACGGAAGGGTAATCAAGCACCTTCTGTTTAGCTAGCTCCACCCGCCATGTGTGTAATCAAAATTGAGTGAAAGGAACATGGAACTATGGGGCGTCAAACAAATTCCTTTGAATTACTTTGTATGCAATTACATGTAGTAAAAATATCTCGTATCTTGTAAGATAATAGATATGTATATAATAATAATTACATAATTTCTTTATTTAGTACCACCTAAAGTAATCTCCTCTACAAGTGACGTGGTAACTCGAGAGGGAGAGACTGTGACACTGGTATGTAACGTGACGGGGGTTCCCCCACCAAGAGTACAGTGGTACCGACAACCTCTCGGTCAAAGTCCTGGAAAGCAGAAGGAGCGTAAGTTCTCGTTTTGGCAATGCAATATTTTAAGTTATCTTAAAGTTATTTTCTCTCATCCCCAGTCAGTTTTAGTGTATGAATCATTCTATATTAAACAAATTGAATGACTGACTTTTTTTGAAAAAGCTAAAAAAAACCTTTTCAGAAAACCAACCAATTGCAATCATTAAGTTTCAGAAGGCCGTTAAAGCAGAAGAAAACAGCAGCGAGATTAAACTTGCTAGATTTTCATTACAACAAATCGTACAATCTTTTCACGGTGGGTCATAGGGTAGCATCCGGAGAAATATTTAGAATATCAGTGAAAATATCACCCTGGGAAACTATGACAAGTTGAAACATAAAACGATTGTACGGTAAAGAAGTGATAAGAGTTGGTTGATAAAATGATTCCATACAAATAAGGCAATTGGAGCTTCTACGAACAATTTTTGTTTAAATGTATTCATGCTATCATGAATAGTTTATTGCTTTTGAAAGAATATTATATGAAAATATCTTGAAAACTATCGGCAGGATAAATTAAATGATGTAAATTGTCATGAACGTCTTTGTCTTTCTGCTTTTTAAAAAAGCTTCTGCGCGAAAATATCTTATAAACTTTTTATTAGCATGATAAACTCATTTATGTCCTTTATATATGTATGAAATTGACACCTTTTTTAAATTTTTAAATTTAAAATGACTGCAAACCTTTGTATAAAGTGTATTTAGCTAGCTGCTTTTTGTCGTCTCCAGGGTTGGACTCTACTGAGAGGTCTTCCATTGGACCATGCACTTTCACCACAAAACGTGCAGGTATAGATTGTAGAATGCTATAGAAGTAATAACTGCATTTAGTGCATAGGTTGTTTCGTAATATATGTAGCTTTGTATTGTACTATCACTGCTGCTGTTTCAAACGATTTCAAATGAAACCCATCATTCAAACGGAAGTTACATTCTGGCGGGGTGACTATGTTGGACAGATGAAAAAAATAACGTAGTGCAAAGGCAATCGACATTGAATTGTCTGCGTGACTCTTGATTTGAATATTTGGGTATAAACCCCTGGTGCACCACCATTTAAAGAGTAAACATGTGCATTGGGTAAAGTCAAGCAATTGCAACATTAATCTGTCCGCTTGACCTTTCATTAGAAATATTCATATATTAAAAAGATCAACCCAATATATGGGTAGAGTAAAGCTTTGTAATTAATACATATTATTAGTGTTTTTTCATTATGCGCTTGTGTTTTCTATTCAGAAATGTACTCATGTTCTCTTCCATTGTAAATATTAAAATCAATAAGAAGTCTAGCGGATTGGTAAATGTCGTTTGCCTGTTTGTATTTACTGCCAATCCTAAAACATACGATTATTCCATATGAAGGTCAAGCGGACGGTCCAATCGTGTTTGCCTATAAAATTAAGCATACTAACCAAGTTGATTAGAATATATATCTTTTGCAAAAAAACTGTGCGTGCGCGCGCGCGCGCGTGTGTGTGTGTGTGTGTGTGTGTGTGAGAGAGAGAGAGAGAGAGAGAGCGAGAGCGACATAGAGGGTTGATAGCCTAAAAATGTAGGTAATTAATAATCAAAACAAACATATCGGTCTATGATTCATGCAATTAAATATTTTCATTCTTAACTCGAAACGACAAACAAGCAAGCAGTATAAATAAAACATACTTCACATGATTTCAAATTCATTATCATTAAGGTAGTACATCATGTTTTTAATTCATTTGGTTTTGTTGCTGTTGAATGTTGCTTAACGTCGCATCAGCAATTGTTCAGCTATTTGCGACGAGAACTAATTAATTGATCCCGATGGCTTTATTTATGAACAAGTCCGTGTATGCATCAAGTGCGAGTGTGTTTTACGATCTGCCTTGTACCAGCGCGCACTAAGTGGGGGGGGGGGGGGGACATTTTTCTCGACAATTACCAGTCGTAAAATTGTATTGAAAACGTCTTAATCACTCAAATATCAGTGTGATCCATTGTTTTAAAATAAATATTCGATCCATTGATTGAATTTATATGTGTAATCAAATCCATCTAAAATATGACATTGCTTTAATAGATCGGAACCACTCACATTTTTTGGAATCTAAATTTAGATATGCTATCTTAATCTATATCATTAGATTCTGGCAATAAAATAATCCTCAGAGATAGATAGGGATAGAGAATTAACCATGTAAAACACATGGTGCAAACGTGTTACAACACTTTTGGGTTTATGCACATATCCTTGTTGTTGGCGTCGTTTCCATTGCGCAAAATCCTAAGAGGCGCATGCGAATTAAAAGCGCATATCCGATCTGCATTATTCAACACATGCACTGTAATTTACTGTAGTTGTTTGTGATAGTGATATTCGTGGTGTTGTTTTAAATGTGATGTTTAAAACAAAATTAATTTTCCAAAATATGTTCTGAATTTGGTGTGGGAACATCGATTGATCCAGGCAATTATCATATTCATGGATGCAAATGACATTTAACCTCTTATACAGTTGTACCACTGCAGAAGGTCAGTTAGTATAGTCCTCGTTCCGTAAGTGGGAGGTCATGGGTCCGAATCCTGACCGGGTCTGATCCAAGACTTGAAAGTACGTGTTGACTGATTTTCGCCAAGCATTCACTATAACAAAATAATAGTCGCATTTCTTCGGATGGGAACTTGAAATAAACGAGGTCCTATGTCTCTGTAGGCATGGGACGATAAATATGCCATCAGCCCAACGCACAGGGAAATTTCCGCACCTTCGCTTATCGATTTAAGTCTCGATATAAGTGTAATATTCTTTACTGGGACGTTATACACCATTACTCAACATCAACTCTTATGCCTAACTTTGTTTGTTATCAGTTTCTGCTTATTCCAAAACGCCACAAGCTGGAATTCCAAAGGAAGGTTCGAAACTCAAATTACAACGATTTCATTGAAATAATAAATAAGGGAAATAGATCCCAGTTGCCTAGTTTTTAAATTTAAACTAAAATTTCATAGAACGAGAATTGTTATCAGTTTCATTGAAACTATCAGACAATTGACGGAATATCAAAGATCTTGTTTAAGAGTTAAGGACCTTTGGGTGGTCGATTGTTCTAATCTGTCCCAGCTGCATGAAAGGCATATTGGAAAATTTCAGTACCAGTATTTTATTGCATCAAGGAAGGGAAAGTCACCACTATGTATATCGTCATACCTTCAACACGATGCAATGTTTATATGAAATAAAAAATCTACTAAATCTATGGAAAATTAAAGTCGAATGCATGGTATTTGTATAAATATTGTTGGTAAGTGCATGGTCATCAAGGAAGACATCTTGGAGTATTTGGTGTTTGTTACATTGTCTATCAGGCTTATAAGCCAATGTACATATAATTTGCACAATTATATTCATGTTTGTATATTTTATAAATGCCAAATAGGACAAAAGCTTGATTGTTCTGTATGATTTAAATGGAGATGTGCATTGTGAATTATAATGTAGAGTATTGTTTTTGTTGCTGATAATCGGTATGCCATTACCTTCTGTTCAATAGAAACGAAATGAAACACATTTAAGCTTAAAATATAGGATTTTAGCAAATTTTAAATCCACGTGAAACTCCGATCAATAAACAAGAAGTTCCAATCAGTGTTTTCAAATTAAAAACCCCATACAATGATAACTGAATTATTAAAAACGTTTTGAAAGTTTATAAAAACAGATGGTTAGATGTATTTTGAAACCAGTTGGTGCTACGATTGCAAGTTCCACTTTTTGTTGAAATGAATAATATTCAAAAGGCTTATAAATGTAAACTTTATATTAAATTTATGTTTTTATTCCAAACTTTCGGTGAAAAACGGGAATTATAAAATAATATCACATGTCTGAATCTATAAATATTTCTTTATGAAATCAGGGTTTAGGTAATTATGGCAAAATACCTGCAAATGTGTTAGTTAAAAGGGCTGGGCTTTTATATGAAGTTTTATTTGAAATTACTGGATGAAATAATCAAATCCAAATATTCCAATCTATGTCCGAATCACAATCCAGAAGCAAAGTAAAAACTTTGGAAATATTTGTTTTACCAAGACATTAATCATGCGGAATTACTTTTTAAATTGTTTTTAAATCAAACAACAAATACGTTACATGAAGAAAACAAAGAAACTTTTGGTATATGTTTGTTTATGTAATAAATGTACTTAAGTTTGAAGTATGTAATATTTTTGCCATAATAATAAGCTGCATTGATAAAACATATTACTCCAGATGATATATTTGACAAATAACATTAATTTAACATTAAACCTCACACCCCTCTTCACATTTTCTATCTATGAGAATTATACAACACCATCTCTTGTTTTGGGTATGAATTACTGATGTGTTATAGGAAATTTAAAGAAAAATCAACTGACACATCAAATAATGTTATTAGTCCACTACCGGTATTGTGACATATATCATAATAGTATATTGTTTGCTATTTTCTGATATTGTAGCATTTTTTAAATATTTTATTCAATTATAACATGACAAATAACCTTGAATCAAGGTAATAGCAAATGTTGCCAGTGTTTTTATTTTGTAAGTCAAACCTGTCTATAAAAATCACCCAAGGGAACCAATAAAAGTGACCTTTATAAGCCGGTTGACCTAATATAGAGTTTAAAGAATAAAGAGCAATTGGGATATAAATTTATTGACTTTTAAAAGCAGATGGCCCTTATATAGAGGTGCCCTGTAACAAAAGTTTAGTACTTGCAAAGATTTTACATGTAAAGAAAGCTTTCTCGTTTTCTGCTTAAAGTATGGCAAACTTCAGCTGCCAAAAACGTACGTATTTTACTCTTAGTACTGTTTCATTTTAGAAACACTACCAGTTGAGCCTAGAGCAAGACGAATCATAGGCCCTTCCATCGACAATAATGGCGGTACATGTTTGATATTTTTCGCAGTGTGAAGGCTTTCTTAGAAAACAATTCTACATTTGCTGAGAAACCACGCCTTACATTCTTTTTATTTTATTATTGTTTTTTACTTTTTAAAAATTATATTTTTGTTGTTTAAAAAAATTATATATATTTTTTAAAAAATACATGTATTTTTTCTATTTTTTGTTTTTACGTTTGTTTGTATGTTTGTTTATTGCCTCGTGTGATTGTATTGTGCTTTTACCCGTGTTATATTTCGTCAATGCAAAGCCTTCTTTTCCTTTACACTTGTAGAAACCTTAATACAAAATCAAGTAGCGATATATAGGTAGTATTTAATCTAGAAAAAATAGTTTTTAGCATTAAGTAGTATGCAACATTTTGAGTTTATTGTCATTAACTATAATATTTTGGCTTAACATTACTACCAAACATGTTTGTGTTCAAGTATATAAAAGTATACACGTTATCATTGTTTATCTTAGCTAGATCTATATTATTTAAACAAGAACTATGTTTTTTATTTAACCCGTGTTTTGTTTATTGAGTTAAAATTGAATTCATTTGTTTACAAACTAAACCATTTTTATTCAACCAAAACAAATATTTTAAATTTAATTGAATTTGAAAATCTATATCAGACTGTTAATGAATTTGTTGTAAAAAATATTAATATTTTATACACATTTATTGCTTAGAAATTGGAACACATGGCGAGATCCTGATTATTCACAACGTGTCTAGATA
Organism: Anadara kagoshimensis; assembly: GCA_021292105.1. Classification (NCBI taxonomy): domain Eukaryota; kingdom Metazoa; phylum Mollusca; class Bivalvia; order Arcoida; family Arcidae; genus Anadara; species Anadara kagoshimensis. Next base: position 52,411,161 of record CM037871.1, on the reverse strand, counting down.
CTGTGAGGGTAAATATGAATGTCTATGTTTTAACGGAGTTAAGCCTGCTGTCAAGAGAGACATGAAAGTACAAGTTGAGTGTAAGTATAAACATTTATTAATTTAAAGTTAAAAGTTAAAACCAATAAAATAAATACAAATGCACGAAATTGATTTAAATATATAGACAAACATTAATATAATGACCTGTCAGCTTGGCCTTTTATTGGAACTATTCATACGAAAGATCCAACCAATACATGGGTAGCGTTAGGGTTTTTAAATAATGCATAACAAGGTATCCCATGATGCAGACGAAGAAACACGGGCATTCCCTATTCATATAACAAATATTTAAATAATTAAAAGGTCAAGCGGATGGGTCAACCTTGTTTACCAATACAAAAAACTTTTCAATTATTTTTCCCGATGAACTTTTTATGGTTTCACTATGCATGTAATGTTAAGGCTTAATTTAAATTTAAAAAATGATAAAATTGGGTTAATTTTTTTATGGCTTTAGTTCTCCGGATCTACATAATTAGCAATATAATTAATGAATATTGTTTTGTACGTTATTGATTCATATTCAGCGCTAATGCATAATGCATATTAAGGCACAACACTGGTTATGTTTAATAAGTTTAAAAAGTCAAATATATCAACATCATAGTATATTTGAAGTTTTCGTCTTATTATGAATATGTGCACCCTAGTCACCTTAGGTTAAGTGTGGGCTTTGTGTGCAAGAGCCTTTGAACTGGGATGCTGTTCAAATAACGTATTATGGTAATGTAATTGTAAAACTCGTATTCTTATGTTGTTTTCCGTTTTTCCGTCATTGTAATATGTACGTAAATAGTTTATACAGCTTAAATCGGCGAGTGGACATTATTTCAAATGAACAAAATGATATATGTTTAATTGTTTGTAACAGCATTTTTTGATGACGATGATGGTGGTGGTGGTGGTGGTGGTGGTAGTGGTGATGATAATAGTGGTGGTGGTTATGTTAATAAAAGTGCCAATATTACAAATTTGTAATTTAAGAAAAAGTCTGATGCCATAATTATATTATTATGACCGGACACCATTGATATGATAAGCGATAGTGAAATACACCTAATTGATTTATGACACTTTTCAATATTCACATATTTTTAATTTAAATTGAACGAAAATATAACTGATTGATATATTTGTCATGTCCTACTTTTGAGTTATATTATTTCATAAAAATTCAAAAGTAGCACATGACATATTATAGCATACCTGTTTATCGCAGAACTAATTTGTAATGATAGATCTTTCAAGTGCTGCTTCATATAAACATCAAATAACCAAAGTTAAGGACAGAATTTAAAAAAAAAACCCGATCCATGTCAAATTCTTAATCTCAAAGCGAAATACCACTTTGAAAATTAGCAAATTTAGTGAAACACGAGAACATCCAAAAGGAATTGAGCCCGGTTGCTACAATGTCATAGTTACACATAACAGGTACATGTTCAATACAAAACCAATTTCCTGCCATGCATTCTTCAAGTTCTTCTTCATATCAAAATCTAATAACTTTTTTTAAATAGAAATACATTTCTAGAATCTATAGAAAATTTCACGTTCATAATTCAATAAAAAGTTAAAATCAATATTTTATGCCACAAGAACGTTTTGCTATCATGAACTAACTAGTAAGCACATTAGACGAGCTTACCAACATTATAAATCGTACATACCTAACATTACAATATATTTCATCATTATATCGATGACTGCTGTAGGTCATTAAGGCAGAAATGGCACAATTTGCTTTTTAATTTAATTTAATACATAATATTATTCATGAAATCTAAATAAATAAATGTCCAAATTTACACGATCGGTACAAATGGCTTTTGATTAATTTCAAGTGTAATGCATTTTTTTAGATTTTGGTCTTAGGCATATACAATATTCGATTTTTCCATGTTAAACAGATTAAGCCCTGCAGTTTCATCTACTTCAGATTCTGTTGGTTTAATCAAATTTGACGCTTTGCGAACCCAAATCATTTTCTTGTCATTTCTCCAACTTCGTCTGATTCATATTCGTGATTTGTTAAGCCGGCAATATTAGATGAGAAAGGGAAAAAGCAATATTCCACGTGAGGTGTTTAATTTACACAAAATTCAATTATAGTAATAGGTCTTATTTGTAAGGTCAACAGCTACATCTCTGTGAACCTCAAACAAACATTGTCTACACTTGCAGTATAAACATGAAGTTAAAGTATTAGTACAATGTATCTGTTTGAAGTAAAATAAATTTTGACTTTGAACAATCTTCAGTCTGTTGATCTTTGATGTAGATAGATTATAAGAAGTTGCTTAAATGCACATCGTCAATATAATTAACTTTTAACCATTTTAAACTGCACTTGTGACAATTTAATTTCTACGAAATGTATATACTGCATGTAGCTAAGTTGGAAGAGCATCAGTCTCAAGATCCAATGGTAGTTTCTTCGAATCCCAACTGGGGAATAAATATGCATTTATGATCTAGTCAAATTTTAACCATTTTAAACTGCACTTGAGACAATTTTATTTCTTAGAAATCTATATACTGCATGTACTTACGTTGATAGAGCACAAGGCTCAATATTCAAGAGTAGTTCCTTCGAATTCCGACTTGAGCTTAAATGTGCATTGTTTATCTAATCAAATTGTAACCATTAGCAACTTTTTACTTGACAGTTTAATTTCTTAGACATCTTTTAATTGTATGCAACTTTGTTGGTAGAACATCGGACTCAAGACCCTAAGGTCGTTGGATCAAATCCTTACTTGAGCTTAAATGCGTATTGTTGATGTACTAGATAAACCTTTGAGCATTGTAAACCTCATTTGACTTGTGACAATATATAATTACTCAGACGTCTAGACGTCTTTGGATTTATTAAACTATTTAAACAAGTTTGGTGATAGTATGACTAGAGATCTTAGGGTCGCAGATTCGAATTCTTACTGGCTCATGTTGTGATCATGGGCAAATTACTTAACTTTGCGTCGCTGCAGACTTGCCCGGTTTCAGGATAATGGACCGATGAGGCGAAAATCTTTGCAACTTCTGTTTTGGTACAATGTACCTGAAAGTCGCCCTGGGTGAGCGACATTTAATGAAAAATTACTGAACAATATATGAATATTGTCCATATAACAAATCCTAAGATTACGGCGGGAGTGACTGAATTTATAGAATGATTTGTTTATGACCATTGGTTGTATTTAAAGAATTAATCAAGTTGATGCAACATTTGAGAGAAACCAAGAACAACATAGCATGTCAAAATCGAATCACAAAAACATTAAGGTAAAAACTTTCAAAACTTTATAAGATAGTCGAGTCCGCCGGGATTTATCAATTTAGAATACTGTAAAGGGGGTTAATTTCGCGCAGTGAAATATTCAAGATTTTTTAAATTTGGCATTTTGCGTGGGTGTAATTTTCGCGTAACCAATATAAGTCGGCGTATATTCTATATATTTAAGAAATGACATTTTGCTCATGATATTTCAAGAGGTAATGCAAGAGTGTGGCATGTGCCAAATTTAATAAAGGGCGAAATCATTAGTCATATAATAACACCATATATAAACCTGTATGATGGATAAAATTTTCGTGGTAATTTCTTTAGCGCGAAATACACGAAAATTTTACCCACGCAAAAAATCCCCCATAACAAACACAATACAGTCTAACCTGTCTATAAGGGCCACTCGGGGGAAGTTGCAAAAGTGGCCCTTATGGACAGGTGGCCTTTATATAGAGGTTTGTAAATCCAGTTATGACATCAATATAAATATTAGTTGGAAAAATAGTGAGCAGTTCTAATTTATTTAATTTATTTTATTTGTTAAAATTTCTTTTACAAAAAAGGCATTAGTTAATTTAAACAGAATAATTTCTTTGAAAACAATTAAAGAAAAGTCTTCTGACCACACTATTTATCAATCTTTGAAAAAACCTTAAAAATCACCAAGTATATACACATATCTTAAACAAAGACATGTTTTCTTTAACAGGTAGGAGCCAGTAATGAAAACAATAGAAAATAGTACATGTATATGTATCATAATTAATAATGAGTAATAATCTATCCTTAGTGCTTTATGGCTTCATTTGTTGACATGAAGATAAACGACTTAAGATTTTTTTTAAGTTTTTAGGATAGTTTCAAAAATATACTTTTTAAAAATTCTTTTCTTATCAACATACAGATTTGGTTACATGTACAATGTACTTTGTTTAATGATCAATGGTTTAAAGTTAAATAATCAATGTTTAAAATCTAATTTTAACTTCAAGATTTTTAAAAAACTACATGGCTTAACATTTTTGCACAAATTTTTAGAAACTATAACAAAACTTGTCCCCAAAATATGAATAAAAAGTGGCCTTTATAGACAGGTTCATGAGCCATTTTGTACAAAAATAGGGTGGCCTCTGGCTCAGTTGAACAGTGGCCCTTATATAGAGGTTAAATAAAGAGTAAAATGGCTAGGGAGGAATTGAAAGTGCCCTTTATAGACAGGTGGCCCTTATATAGAGGTGGCCTTTAACACAGGTTGGACTGTATTTACAATTTTTGCTTTACTTACGTGTGTTTTATTTTATTATTATTATTATTATTTTTTGCTGAATTAGATTATTCAAACTACAATTTTTGTTTATTTCTTTGTCAATATTTTAAAAGTGTTTCCAAATTAACATCTCTGCATCTCTATTTACAGTTCGTCCAGAAATAGAACTCCCTAATAAGCGGATAGGACAATATCAAGGAAAAGACACCATACTGGAATGCAAGATAACAGCTTTTCCACAAGCTGTCACTGTTTGGAAACGATATGGAAAAGAATTAACATCGGACTTTAAATACCATGTGGAAGTGTACGAACTAGGGTCGCATCAACTGACACTAAGTTTGCGAATTAAAAATATCAACAGTAATGATTTTGGTAGTTACTCATGTTTTTCTTCAAATAAACTTGGAGAAGATCAGGAAGAGATGATTTTATATGGTGAGATCATACAGTAAATTCTCTTTATATACCCTCACCTTGTCTATTTGGCGTATTGTCATAAAATTTTGATGTCACAAAAATTTATTTCTTCTAAATTTTTCACCCATTTTGTCGTCATTTTTAACGCAAAAATATACCAGAAGTGGTATATATTACAACATTGCACTTATTTCTAATCTTATATTTCGTTTTTTACCCGGTTAAATTTTCATTGCTTAAATTAAATTTTTGATTGATTGGGAGTTTTTATGATTTTTGATATTATGTGTTGATATGTATTGATATTATACTGCTTTACTTTAAAAAGTTATCATTCACTATACTGGCGAATGTTCAAAATTTCCGGTCATATATCCACATAACCACATATTTTAATTGACTTCAATTAATTTAACTAGCCTGACCATGTTTTCTATTTCACCTGATGCTATTCAACCTGATATATTCAGTTCGATTTTTGCCGTCTGCAATGTATGGAAGGGTAAAGAGAACTCTTCAAGTCGTATATTTTCTTATATTATTGATTCAGCATTAGGCTTATTCAAGACACTAAGATGTTGTATTGCCGTTATCCTGTCTATGTATCCAAGTAAATCCTTGACGAAGTTGGCGCCACATAGTCTCATGTACCTTTTATTCTTAATTCTATTTAACATATGGCGGGTGTAGAGGTATTCACCTTTTCGGAACACTTGGCCTCACTCTTCCCTGGTAGAAGTTATTAAACTTACAAGTTTACAAAGTTTTATTTTGCTTTTAGGATTTTCATTTTGCCATGAGTATGTTTTGCGTTTGATTGTATGATTGCATCCGTCACACTATGGCATTCGCTAACGTACAATGAATACAAGTTGGAATTGCCATGATTGTAAGAGACAACAGCCACTTTTGTTATTTTGTTTTGTTAATACAACTATATCAATCCATGTCTAAAACAAAATTCGAAAGACGTTACACACAACAACTTCCACCAGGGAAGTGAGGCCGCGTACCCCGGAAGGAGAGATTGAGATAACTTTTTATATAAAATTATTAACATCATCGGGACATCTTGGTGATCGATTTGTATTTCTAATATTCCGATTTAATAAAAGAAATAATAAACAAAAATAAACAAATATATAGCCAAAAGTTATTTGCTCAGTTCTGGAGCATCCTGCCTCATTTTCAAGTGGAAGTTTACGTGCTCATTTAATTTTGTCAGTTAAAAAGTGTTTTTTACTTTGTGTTTTGAACATAAACTTATATGTTTCCGAGGCACATAGCCCCACTTCTCAGGTGATATTTTTTATGCGTTTTATTTGTCAGTTTCAAAGTGTTTACTTTGCTTTGGGATTTTGATTGGACATGGATTAGTATGTTTGTTTTTGATTTTCAAAGTTTTACTTAGTTTTAGTTTTACTATGTAATTTGTAATTCAGAAAATTTTGTGATATTTTTCACTTCCAGAATATTTTCAAAGAACCACAGGTAGACCTACATTTAGAACAGAATCCTACCCTATAAGGACACATAGACTTCCAGACAATCCATACGATCATGATACAAAGATACAAGGTTCAATACAAGGTCCGCTTATAGTAACAAAAGGGACCCAATCTTCTCTCGAAAGTAAGTACAGTGTTTAGGAGATATATTTTGGTGTCAGTTGTATCAGCATTCATTCATTGATTCCTGATGATGTGTTGTTATGTTCCCTTAGTATTATCAAATGGCTGCTGCCCTGAGTTCGTTTTCACATTACGTGTCAATTCTGTTTACTTACTCAACTGTTTCAATAAAACTATTAAGTCGGTCACAATATACAGTATACAATTTACATATTCGTTGCTACCATTTCAAATATACAGTAGTTTTACTTTATGTTTAAATTGCAGCATTAGACAGGAATTTTGAAAAAGAAAAAACCTTTTCATCGGTAGTGTTTGGTGCAAACGTGTTGAAATCCTAATGTTTTAAAGATGTTGAAATTTAGAAGAACAGTAAATAATAATAAATACGAAACATAGCTTATTTCTTTATTTATATATGTACATTATGTATATGCATTGTACATACCACATATTTTGCATTTTTATATCCATCACTAACATATGGTAAAATAAGCATTGCATATTACATTGTTTTTTTACAGGTCAGGGCGGAGGTTCCAATAGTAATTCTTCTAAGAAGAGATACAGAAACAGTGCATATACAGTTAATATTTCAATGATTCGCTTAGTTTACTTTCAAATTGTAGTTTACATTTTATGGACACAGTCATAGCAGCATTAACAATAGTATGAGTTTGATACGGTTATTAAGATGTCTGGTATCAAGTTATTGATAAAGTGTTAATTGAAGATGTTTTTGTCATATAAGTTGAGCTATTCACAAATACATTAATATTGTCTTAATGTTATGAAAAATATACTTTATTGACTGATATACATTTTCGCCACTTATGTTTCATTAACAAAAAATTAGAATTTAACAAGTTTTGAAAATTCTTGAATATTGATCACAAAAAATATGTTCAAAAGAATGATGTTATTTTCGTATCTTAGCTACCTGGATACAGTTTGATTTTCTTGCGCTTTTTTATTCGATAGTTATTGATACAATTCTGTTTCACGCTTCTTGTATTTTAAAAGCAGTAAACAATGACAGCGTTATGTTGACGTTTGAAACGACGTATAAAATAAAAAAATCCATTTCTTCAATTGACCATTCAGGATAAAGAAACGCAGTATTTGCACCTTATAATATTTACTGTGTATATATAGCATGCATTAATGAATTATATATAATAATGTCATGGCAATGTTGGTAATCATTGCTCAAATTATTTGGTTTAAGCGATATATGTAAAAATTTAAAGAAGTGGAAATGCGAACCATCAAAAAGGGTAACTTTCCTACCCAATACGTATGGATGCGCCTTTTGTGCACTTTTTGAAGTGGTTTCGTAGCGTAATATATTTAAAACTCATGTCATGAAAAATCAGAAACGACCACTTATTTCTTTCCAATAAGATTTTACAGCTTTAAGTTTGTCAAAGTTCAAAATTAATTGTAAGTAATATATGTATTAAAAGAGCGTCTATATTTCTCTCATGAAAATTAAATAGATGGTCAAAGTACTTCATGAAATTTCCAGTAACTTGAATTTTTTAGAGAAGTGAGGTAAGGTAATGAAGTGTTAAGACCTAATCAAGATTCTTTCGCCTAAACTTTCTGGTAAGATGGAAGAAACTGGAGTACCAAGAGAAAACTGCCGACATTTTATAGACAATTTATAAAAAAAGAAAACCATTTGCAAATGAAATACACAGTCATGCTCATATAGTTGAATAAAACATATGCTGAATACGGGATACTATTGTGTCAGCTGAGGTGATTATTAGAAGACCCTCATATATAATACAACTATTCGTCTTTAGATTAAACAAATCATATATAACCTTCGCTTTACGTTTTCATAATTTTGGATTTCATGCGTCTCAAAAAATATCTTAAGCATATATGAGTTTATTTTCAGTGAATAAATTGTAAATACACATATAAAACCGTATATTTATGTATATGTAATGTGCAAGAATATATTCATGTTTACATCGTCATGTTTAGCTGATGTAAAATGTTTTTTGTTTTGTATGCTTTGAATAAAAATATACCTGTTTAATTTTTAATGTCAAGAACATTGCACTGCAGACAGAGTGAACGCTTGTTAATGTGCAAGTGTCATTTGATAATGTTGAAATCAACTATTCTTTGTTTTTGTGCAGATGACGAAAATGATTTTGAGGTTTATTATCCGGAGTGACATCTTGATATTAAAATGTATGTAGTCTGTTTATAACAGTACTTTTTCCGAGTATAAAATTCCAAATACCGGCATTCATGTAATTAAAACACCTTGAAACCTCTTTGGTCAGGCTGCTACTAACATAGACGACCTTTACAAAATATTGTTTTGGATGTTCTCATGATTAGGGGTGCGACGTATCTATTTGGGCGCCTTATATACGGAGATATACGGTAAGGTTAAATGGTTTCGTATAAAAGCCATCGGCAAAGCTTTTAAAACAATTGTGATCCATCACTGAACATATTTTACTCCAAAACATGTTTTAAAATATATGAAACACAAGTATTAAAATAAAAAAAATGATCATTGAAATAAACGCATAGGCAGATAACACCAAATTTTCTACGTGACTTTTATTTTAGATATATTTTTTTACCAAAACATTTATGTATAGGGAACAAAGGTGTTTGTTTCGTCTACATCATGGGAAACATACATTGTTTATGTAATTACTGCGAATCAAAACAATATACATATTGGTTGGAACATCATATATGAATATTCTAGAGGGAATGTCAAACGACAGGTCAGTGTTTTCTTCATATGTCAGATACGAATGGAAAAAATGCCTACACAAATAATCTTTTTTTTTAATTTTTTGTCAAAATGTGTGTAAGGTTGCAATTGTAATATATCGTATGACAGTTATTTAAACTTATAATAAAAATGCCAAAAAGAAAAGTGGTTTTTATATATTCTTATTTAAATGAATAAGTTACCTTTGTTACAAAACTTCAAAATTATGAATTGGTTGCTGGTATGGGTTTTTTCACTTTGTTTCAGCAATTCATCAGATATCTGTGACGATTTTACATTACTTGATAGTAGTTTAACAATTTCACTTACATCAAGATATCACCTTAGATAAGTGAAGCTACACGGCACATATATGCACAAGCGTATTTGTGCATTTTCAGTACGTTCAGGAATTTTTGTCATGGGGCTTTATACTCCTACAATGTCGGTTTCTGATCTGATGTCTTACTATTAAGAAAGGCCCTCAAAACGTTTTATGGTCGTCATAACAATATCGTTGAGAAGTACGATGTCTTTGTATCCTATTTCACGTCCAGTAGTTTCATGTTCCTATCATCAAGCTTACAAAAATGCATTTAAAAGTAATTTGATTGGAATAGCTAAGACATTTTAAATGCCTATAATTTCTTTATAAAAATCGCTGGTATAAAGTCATGAAAAAGAAAAATATTCTTTAAAAACAGTTATTCAACAAAGGTCTTAGCCACTTATACATCAAAACATTAGCAATAACATTGATCAAAAACACATTTATCCATGTCAAATTCACAATCCAACTTTGAAACTAACAAGCCGGGTTAAACATGTGAACGTCCCCGGGAAAGAGAAGCCGGGTGCTCTGCAAGAAAGTAGCTCCTTTTAGCTCGCTATTTCCGCCACGTATGCAATCAAAATTGAGTGAAAGGAACATTGAACTATAGGGCGTCAAATATATCCAGGGCAATTCTGGACACAGAAGACACCACACTTATCAAAAATACAATGATGACACCCATAAACGTTTTGAGGAAACTAATAAGCCTAGACTTGCAATAACACTATAAACAATTTATTTGTAAGCAACTTGCTTCGTTGTATAAAGTTCCTATAATGAGAACAAACTCTACAATAGCTTAATAATTGGAAAACAAATACACCATATGCAAGAGAAGCGAGTATACTTCTGCATAAAAATATACTTGACAATAGAAAAATTGGAGCCATCACAGTTTCAATTGAACCGTTTTGTTGGCGTCATATTTGAGGTATAAGTCTAAAAATGAAGTCTAACTTGAGGAATCAAACGTATCTTCAAATCATAAAATTTTAGGAAATGATGCGAAAAAATATATATAAGAATAATACATTAGTGATAAAACTGACTCCGAGGACTACTGAAGAGTATTCATAAGATTTCCGAAACGGCAGTCTAGATTAAAACAAGTTTAATAATATAATAAGCAAAGGAAAACAATACGTATGTTTAAGCATCACTAAGCACCTGATATTAAACTTCTTATTTTGCAGGACACCATAGAGAAGTCAGGAGTCAGGAAAGTTTAACTGATAAAAAGTATTTCAATTACATACTATATGTATAAAATGATAATTAAATATGTCAAAACACAAAAACACCTGTCCAAGACCAAATCACAATCTGGAAAGCAAAGTAAACAATCTGAAAACTCTTTTCTGTGTAACATTTACACATATATCAAGGGTTGCTTCTCTTTAGCCACTCCGTAAATAAGTTTTGCGGATATGGATACTCCAGATATAGCGTATTGTAAACCTTTACCAAGAATAAACTACAATTGTAAACTTTGAGCAAGATAAAATACATGAACTATAAGACAAAAAAACTAAAAAAAACTGCTAAAATAGCTGCCAACAGAAATTCTTGGAGGAGAAAGATATCTGGCCCAATTCTCCACAAGGAGAGATGGACATAAGTCAAGTAAGTCACAAGACAAAATTATTTAATTACAGTATTGTATCTGAAAAACTATATTGCAAGTTTTGTCAGTACAAAACAGTTACATTAACTCTTTTAAATAAAATAACCTCACTATAATATACCGCGATAAGTTTGCCACTGATCACTACAGTATTGTAAGGTCTTAAAATACGTTTCCTACATGTGTTTCTTTGTAAGATGTCCTTGATTTACCACCAGATCCATTTTAATCCAAAACATTTTACTAAACAAAAAGTGAAGACTAATCTAGGTATAACTGTCATTTTCTACACTTGGTTTCTTGTAAATATAGTAATTTCACTTTTGAGACCCTGTTGACTCAAACTTTGTTTTCATCATCTCCGTGATTTTGTAATGGACGTCCATTGCTAACTGGATTGTGTAATAACGCTGTATCGGCACCAGTGCTTTCCACGTTTAAAGATATGTCTTTATGTTTTTTCACTTTGTATGGTTCGAGTGTATCTTGGATAATATGGGAACCTGTCTCTGACGAAAGTAATGCACAAACAGAAGACGTCAACGCAAAGGCTCCAGCAAGGTAGAACATGACACCAGGTTGTTTTTCGGCCTACAACATTTTAATTATCACATATATTTAAATACTTTGTGTCAATTGCAAAGTAAACTTTAACTTAGTATGTATGTTATTATTACAATTTAAAATATGCTTTTATATCCTGGTTTTTTATTTAATTATTAATTTTTTGTCGTTAAATATTGCTTCACGACAAGTGAAATCGATTGAAAGTTCAATTTCTTAAAGCACAAATGACATTTTCATTTGGTTATCAATGGTCATCATGTAAAATCGAACGAAGTAGTTTTTTCTACGCAAACACAGATGGCTAAATGGAATCGTCAAACAAGAATTTCTTTTTTAAAATCATGAAAATGGATATACGCAATGTAAATCATGTTCTAAAGATGTTCTAAAAGTAACGGACCATACCTCCTTGATTTCCAAAACTAAATAAAACTCCTGATCGATACCAGTATGATGTTTTTAGCTCGCTTGACAAAATTCGGTTACACAATTCAATATCCGTCTACTCTTCATGAGTAGCATTGACCCATTCCAGCCACAGTTTCAACCCACCTGAAATGGACAAATTCCTATTCCTCTTGCTCTCAAAACACACAGGGGTTCAATAAATATGAACGTGACACGAAAATCCACTGTATAATTTGCACTGAGCCATTTGGATATTTCATTACTTTTTAATTCAAAAATGTACAAGGCACCTTTACCTATACTCATATTCTCCTATTCTTCAAATCCAAGTAAAAAACTTTGAAACTGGCATATAAAGTTAAATACGGGACCTTCCGCCAGGGAATGAAGTGTAAGCACCTCATGTTTAGCTAGCTACAACCGCCACGCATGTTCTCAAAATTGGGAGTGAAAGCAACATGGAATTATGATATATTATAATAATTAAATATATCCAGGGTTATTCTGGACACAGATACATCACACTTACTAATAATATTTTGATGATGGCTATAAAACTTTTTTGAGAGATTTTGAGAGCCTTGACAACCTTGCGCCACCAATTCATGTGTAAGCAGGTTGCTTCGTTGTATAATTTCTAGTGACAACTTACAGACCATATTGTCTTTTACCGTCTAGATTCAAATAACAATCCCGGTAGATACTAATGTAAGAAAACAATTTACTTGACTTTGGTTTTTTCTATTCTTCTTACGCTTAAAACAAAAAATACGTACAATAACTATAAAACAACACTTGATCATTTTCACTGAGCCATTTCGGCTATTACAATTGTTAAGTGTAAAAACATTCTCTTATTGTATAATCACAGAATAAAGTTACCTTACCTCATAGTTTACAACTACTTACCAGAAAAACCATTTGCGGAGCTACCATTCCTCCGATACGTGCTGCAGCATTTTGAAAGCCAAAACCAATATTCCTGAAACATTTCAATACAAGATCATCAAGAATTTATTTAATACTATGCTAATTTTATCTGAAAGAACAAAAAGTTTGGGGTATGTCCCGTATCGCTGTACAATATAAACATATTCAAACAAACAACAACAGTAGCTCAGTTGGTAGAGTGCTCGCCCCGTATGATGGAGGTGGAGGGTTCAAAAGTTGGGCGGGATCTGAGCAAGATGAAAATAAGTAGTAAATGTTCTTTAGTAAAGCACTCCCTATTATTTAGAAATAAACGTCACTGAGTCTTTTGGAAGAGACTTTAAAACCGATGTCCTGTGTCACGACAGGCAAAGTACGTAGAAGAATCATTCCTGCACCTTGTCCTGAAGGAGGTACAAAGGTAATAATTTCTGCCATTTCAAATATATATAGTAAAATATATTTTACTGGGGCGCAAACCCCGATTTAATCGATCAATCAATCAATCAATCAATTTGCCAAAGAAAGTCTTACTCGTTTCCTTAAGACATTATAATTTTCAATGTGTTTTGAGTTTTTCAACAGTAATAATAAAACAACAGGAATAGTTTTTCTCATTATGTTTAGATTTACTAGTAAAATGTTAAATTGAAGTGTTATTTTGTCAAATTGAAGAGCTAATATATACATGCATCTAAATGAATAGTTAAGTCAGAAGTTATTAATTTTATAATAAAAAAGAATTTTCTCGATTTTGGTTAATATAATAAACAACATTTATAAATTTAAAATTTAAAGTGTTTGTTCATGTTACTTATTATCCATCACTAAATTTCGTCACATGTGTACCACATGCTATTTCCTAATGTTTATTCTGAATGATAATTTCCACTGGATATAGAATCGCATCAGGTGACGTTTTCGCGTAAAATGACGTCTTTTTTTCAATTTGCAATGTTAATACTTGTAGCTACCTAAACAGGAGGTGCTTACCCTTCCGGAGCACCCGGCCTCACTTCCCTGGTTGAAGTTCACGTTTCTAATCTGACTTGTCAGTTCCAAAGTTTTTACTTTGCTTCTAGATTGTGATTCGAACACTGATTAGTATGTTTGTTTTTATCATAAACATTTCGCACAAAAGTTAAAAGGTATTGATCATGTTGTACACTGGCAACATATATCACTAGTACTTTTTAAAATATAATGCGTACCTTACTACTGTCGGATAGACTTCAGAACTCAGTACATATGCTGCGGTCCATCCTGCAGACACAGCTGACTTGGCAATCATTGAGAACGCTATGATCAACTTTCCAGATAAATCTTCATCTGTCAAATATTAAGTATACGCATTCAGATCCTACAGTATGCAACATGCAATTATATTTTGACAAAAAACTTTGCCTTTGATACACTATTATGTATTGGTAAACATCAATCACACCAAACATACCAGTCCATGTTCAAATCACAATAAAAAATGTCCAGTTAAACAATCAGCTAACCAACTATACACCTTGAGTGTCACCAGGGAATTGAGGCAGAGTTTTCTGGAAGGGTGGGCACCACCAGGGAATTGAGGCAGAGTTTTCTGGAAGGGTGGACACCTCCAGGTAATTGAGGCATAGTTTTCTGGAAGGGTAAGCACTTCCTGGGAATTAAGGCAGAGTTTTCAAGAAGGGTGGGCACCTGCAGGTAATTAAGGCAGAGTTTTGTGAAAGGGTAAGCACCTCCTGGGAATGAAGGCAGAGTTTTCAGGAAGGGTGGGCACCTGCAGGTAATTGAGGCAGAGTTTTGTGGAAGGGTAAGCTCTTCCTCGAATTGGGGCAGAGTTTTCTGGAAGGGTTAGCACCTCCAGGGAATTGAAGAAGAGTTTTCTGGAAGGGTAAGCACTTCCTGGGAATTAAGGCAGAGTTTTCTGGAAAGGTGAGCACCTCCAGGGAATTAAGGCAGAGTTTTCTGGAAGGAAAAGCACTTCCTTGGAATTGAAGAAGGGTTTTCTTGAAGAATGAGCACCTTCAGGGAATTGAGGCAAAGTTTTCTGGAAGGGTAGGCACTTCTTGGGAATTAAGGCAGGGTTTTCTGGAAAGGTGAGCACCTCCAGGGAATTGAGGCAGAGTTTTCTGGAAGGGCAAGCACTTCCTGGAAATTGAGGCAGAGTTTTCTGGAAGGCTAAGCACTTCCTGGAAATGGAGGCAGAGTTTTCTGGAAGGGTGAGCACCTCCAGGGAATTAAGTCAAAGTTTTTTGGAAGGGTGAGCACCTCCAGGTAATTAAGGCAGAGTTTTCTGGAAGGGTAAGCACTTCCTGGGAATTGAGGCAGAGTTTTCTGGAAGGGTAAGCACTTCCTGGGAATTTAGGCAGAGTTTTCTGGAAGGGTAAGCCTTTCCTTGGAATTGAAACAGAGTTTTTTGGAAGGGTAAGCACCTCCAGGGAATTAAGGCAGAGTTTTTTGGAAGGGTAAGCACTTCCTGGGAATTGAGGCAGAGTTTTCTGGAAGGGTAAGCAATTCCTGGGAATTGAAGCAGAGTTTTCTGGAAGGGTAAGCACTTCCTTGGAATTGAGTCAGAGTTTTCTGGAAGGGTAAGCACCTCCAGGGAATTGAGTCAGAGGTTTTTGGAAGGGTGAGCACCTCCAGGTAATTAAGCAGAGTTTTCTGGAAGGGTAAGCACCTCCTAGGAATTAAGCAGAGTTTTTTGGAAGGGTGAGCACCTCCAGGTAATTAAGCAGAGTTTTCTGAAAGGTTAAGCACCTCCTGTCTATCTTGCTCTACCTGCCTGCTGTGACATAAAAAAGGAACGTATGAGTACAAATCGCTAGGCAATTTTTCAATATGTTTCCCAATTTCAATCAAAGACAATTTGAAAATATTGATGATGGAGAAAAAAACATGGATTCAATTTTTCGAAACAGTAAGAAAAATTGAAAACAAATATGGCTATCTAAAAACGGTTTGTATTTGCCAAAAGAAGCATAAGCACGTTCTTCTCAGGTGATGGTTAGCTGTACAAATCCCGGCGCCCACGGACAAAAGTGTTACTGGTACGAATTGCAGAGATGTTATACTGAAAAAGCTAATTAAAAAAAGATATCTTAAACGATGCCCTGTGTTAGAATTAAGGCAAGTACGTCTACTTCATGATATTGCTCTATCACATACATCTTAGTTTGTGAAGCATTTGTTTGACCGTCTTGCCACATCCACTATACTCTCCAGATCTAGCCCCATGCCACTTTTTCCTATTTCTAAAACTTATTATCTGGTCATCGTTACAAGTCCCGACAAGCCCTTAACTCAGCCACCATTTATTTCCTCAGAGGTCTATCTAATCAGCGTAACGTCATGCATTACAAAAATAGAGGCATATAGATTGTACTGATATATTTTAAACTGGGGAAAAATACTTTCAAGGGGTGTAATGTTCATTTCACTATTTGATTCGAATGCTTTTGAGATAACGTATAATACACATTATATATCGAACAACCCTCGTATATTATTCATACCAATCTGATCTTGAACCGTCCGCAAACTTCCAACAACAAAGGAATTTAAAGCACACCACAGAAAGAATATGCTGACCGACCATTTCCTTCCAAGGCTGTCAAAAACAATGTTTTTTTTATAAATGTAACTATAGTTCCGCTTGTTATTTCTAAAAGCACAAGTTGATTTTGCAAAAGTATAGGAAAACATTTCCCTCGGGAGAGGTCCATAATAAATTAATAAAAGTTTTTATGTAAAAAAAACCCATAAAATTTGCAATAGTCAAAATAACAAAGGTCACGAAAAACAAGCAAACGAAAATGACAATGGATGACCCAGGGTTATAATGCCGAAGTCGTATCTATTGTTCATGATAGACATCAATAGACATCAATTAACAGTTTTTATCATTGTTGAACACAAAGTTTCAATTACAATTTTTTTCATAAATAAATTTCGATTTTGGTAATTTTAATTGAAATAATTAAAACAGTTGTTTGTTTTTAAATAGCATTGTGTTACCTGCAGTTTTAATTACAATTTTGTTAATTTGTTGTTGTGTTAGTTACGACAGGTGTTCGTGTTAAAATGGGATTGTTTCACATGGAGCTTCAATTACAATATCTGTATTTTGCTGTAGTTAAAGATTTTTGTATAGGCAAACAACTATGACCTGTCAGCTTGATCTTTTATTAGAAATATTCACATAGGAGGATCCACCTAATGCATGGGTAGTGTTAACATCCAAGGTAATACATACACAGTGTACAGGTTTACTCAATGAGGTAAGTATAAGTAAATAACTTTGACCTGTCCGCTTGACCTTAAATTTAAATATTTAATTTGAACGAGTGCATTTATGTTTATGAATCACGTCGGTTTAGCTTGTTTACATAAAGTGAACACTAATGAAGGGTTCTGTATACACATGAATAACTGCGAATCCTACTACTACCCATTTTTTTTGTTTAATCCTTCCATATGAATATTCCTAATGAAAGGTCAAGCGGACAGGTCAATGTTGTTTGCCTATATCTATATGACTGTAATTATTTATACTTACCGATTGCTAGTAAATATTGCAAACAGGTCCCCCGGTATTTCTACAGCACTTACAAGAAATATGTTTAGATAAAGGCTTCCTGACAAGTTCTTAACCCCGAATCCGATGGCATAATACACATACGAACAGGTAAACCTACAAAAAAATCCATGGAGTGTAAGTTCAAGTCAAAAATATTTCACTTATATCGAGACGTCATAGACAGCTATAGGTTAAGTGACAGAAATGTTGACCTTTGCGGTGCGGTCAGAGCTATAAGCAGGTTTAACGAGCAAAGCCTGTCGTGACACGGGGCATCGGCATGTCGACTCCGAAGGACCCCGTGATTTTCATTTCTAAATGACGGTTAGACAACATCATATACAAGTTTTGTTATGAGAACAACATTAATGCATATCGCTTTGAAATATCAATTTTCCAAATGAAATAACTTGAGTTGATTAATGGTGTTAACGTCCATGTGAAGAATATTTCACTTATATTGACACGTCGCCATTTATAGGCGAAGATGTAGAATTTTTTCCTGTCCCTTGCACTGATTGCATAATGCAGTAGGATTCTTAATCGAACCATACCTACCGTGACAGGGACCTCGTTTATTTAAAGTTCCCATCCGAAAGAAGCGTGACTTTTATTTCGTAATGCGGAGTGCTTTGCGAAAGAACAGTCACTACCCACTTTCAAGTCTTGGATCAGACCCATTCGCGATTCGAACCCACAACCCCCCACTTACGGAGCGAACACTCCACAAACTGAAGTACCCCAGTGGTCCGTAAATGAAATGATTTCGCTTGTTTCAAAATTCCAATTTTAAATTTTAATATAGTAATTGATTGAAAATAATAACAATAAACCGCTAGCATAGGAAAGTTTTTATTTTTTTAAATGATCGTTAACTTCTTTGGCTAGTATGTGCTCAAATAAGGAATAACATCATTTCAAACTTTAACGGTAACCGCTTCGTATAATGACCAGTTTAGTTAATCAGTTCAAAAACGACTTTACGAATTCATGTCTAAATAACAATCCCAAAGTAAAGTTAGAACTTAGAAAACGGTACATAGATTGAAACACGTGAACTTTCATCTGGGAAGTGACACCGGCTTCTATGGAAGGGCATGTCTCTTCTAGCTAGCTACACCCGTATGCGTCATGTGTAAAATTGAAATTGAAAATGAAAAAAACACGGAAATAATGGACGGCTTATATATCCAGGTTTATTTTTGATACAGAGACATCATACTGTAAAACCGGTATCAATTCGAGAAAATATCCTTTGTTGAATGTATAAGTGTAACAAGGGGATATTTTCTCTATTTGGTCTATATTATTTGTAAACATTAAATTGAATGTTAATTCAATATGACTGCGTTTGCAAAGTAGACATCTCGCATGCAGCATTATTTGAGCATGAACGTGACCTATTTTCAACCAATGAATAAAATGACTTACAGCAAAAATGTTAACCGGTCCCGTTTTTGTGAAGGTGACCAATAAACGTGAAATGAATTACGTCCAACAGTTCCGTGTTTCTTCCAATTTGTCTTTCACTTTACACGTGGCGGATGTAACTAGCTAAACAGCAGGTCCTTGTCCGGAGCACCCGGCCTCGCTTCCCTGGTGGATTTTCACTTGTTTCACTTCATTTGCCAGTTTTAAAATGTTTACTTTGCTTTGGGATTGTGGTTTTTGTGGTATATGAATTGGAGGCAACATCTGTCATGTTAACGAGTATATATTCATTAATAACATACAAATGTAAAAATTAAAAAAATTAAAATAGTACATCTCACCACATGACTGAATGAAGAATGGTATTCCTAAGTAGATAACTGTATCGGAGAATATCGAGTACACTGTAGGTTTCTTGTGAGTTTTCGATGGACATTTCCGATATTTTAGTCAGATCTGGGACCGGTTTCTTATTACCCTTGCCATCTTCTTTATTATTTCCTCTGCATTGTGGTATCGTTTGTTGCTGATTAACCAACGGAAACTCTCTGGAATGAACCTATAATTACGTAAAAATGACCTAAATGGCAACCAATCTAGGCTGTAAACTGTATTATATAACTGTGGTATAACCACATATATTTATAACCAGATTGTATGTATAAATTGTCAACTCTTGCTTTTAAAAGGAAAATTTCTTTCTTGGGGGTTTGGGGGGAAAAGTCAGTTTGAAACATGTCCAGAGTCTTTTATTTGTATTGACACGTAGTACATAGTCACTGATCGGAATATACAGTACAGACCTGTCGAAAGATTGACCCAACGAATTAGTGCTTAATCAGACTTCCGTTAACTATGTCTCAACATCTTGACGACAGTCAGCTGCTCTCTATTTTGGGACACTTCCTATCAATATCTCAGTAATTCAAAAGTCTAGATTTGGCCCCTTTTCGTTAGATCAAGATTAACATTTCGACAGGTCTGTACTGTAATTGGTAGAACAAACTACGGATTTACCATAATCTTTCTAAATGCAAATCAAAGAATTCCAACCAATAGTTACTTTAGTAACGTACTTTAGCATTTGCATCTTTGTGTTGCCAAATTAGCGTCTGTTGATCTATTCGTATGTCACCTGTAACTTAATATTGGAAACACCATTGACGAAACATATCAAAATATGTTTAGTTGACAAACTAGTGCGTATAGGTAAACAACATTGACCTGTCTGTTTGCCTTTCGTTAGGAATATTCATATAGGAGGGTCCACCCAATAAATGGGTTGTGTTAATTAAGATCCAATTTAATACATACTTGTTGCACGATCCAAGGATTAACGCCTTTTCTAGACGCCGTGATATTTCTGATATTGCACGGCAATTTTCTTTTGTTTTGTAATCAATACTGAAAGTTCACCTAACTCTGAAAGTGTGTCGCTTGTATTAATTTAGCAAATAGTTATTTCCCCCTTCAATTATTAAAGAAAAAAGAAACGTCCGCAATGGGATTCGAACCCAAATACTCTTACTCGGTAAACGACAGTGTTACCACTACACTACCGAGCTGTCGATGAGGGAATAAATTTTCAAATAAATATATCTTTAATGTTGTTTTTGTAAGCATGTTTTTGAAAACTCTTCTAAAAATCGTCAAACAATACAACAAAATGCAAAATACACATATTTAGCAAAGAGAGTTGAAAAATGTTTGGAAAAAATGCAAGCAATGTTTTCGCGAAAAAAATTATAAAAGAACAACAACATTAAAGGTCAAGCGGACAGGTCAAAGTTGTTTGTTTATAACTAACTTTATTGGCCTTCAAGCTTTAGGTTTGACCTGAATATTAATTTGAAACTACTATTCATATTACCAGACGCACATTGTATTTGTCTTAGTGCTTATTACAAATATGTCGTTGTGGAATAAAATCCCGTATCAGTAGTGCTCGGAACAAAATTGATTGTGGAAATCCAAAAATCTTTTAAATGATGAAATGAGAAATATAGAAGGACCAAAATGTATTTTTACTAAATCTACTTAAGCGGATACTTTAAATGATAAAACATAGCTTAGTTCTTTTTTAATTTCATATATACATACCACCACGAAAACAGAAAAGGTAGCGTAATTATTGACGTCAGCAGGTGAATATTGGCCCAATTAGGTAAAAGATATGCGACTAAACCAAACATTGAAGCAGGTATAGTCCACGAAGGCAAGCCCGCTACATATGGTCTCTTGTCGTTTGACATGAACTCTGTTAGTAAAGGATAAAACACGCTCAGATAGTTCCCTACAGCAAATCCAAGGAAGAATCGTATCGTCACAAACATCTGCCAGGATACAGAAAAATACGCCACCAAATTCATACTGAAACACATAAAGAAACTGAAGAATAATACTGGTTTCCTTCCTATTAAATCAGAAAGATGTCCCATCAAAAGACAAGCTACAAGAATCCCGCCCATTTGTACTGTTGTCGCACAGGGAATTATCCAGTCTCTATCGCATACAAGGTCAAACTGAAACAAAACAAAACGAAAGTAAATTGATATCAATGACATATTATATTGTATTTAACAACATACATTGTTATCAAAAATATTATATTTTATCATATACTTAGTACTAATTACGTAGTTTCTGCATACCCGATGACGTCATCCATATCACCGACCGCACGTGCCCGGTCGGAAAAGCCGTATCACCGCTGGTCTGATATGCATATCAGACCGGCTACTCGGAACAAATTACTTTATCGTTTCGAAACCCCTCGGACGGCATCCTTAATTTTATAATGCTTCTTTTCGCCCCCTTCACAATACTGGCAGGTTTAATGGAGCAACAATTCATGGAAACAATTTTTTTAACAATTATTATGGTGACAAAAAGAGGAAAAGAATCAGTGTAATTGATTCTGATTCAGATTAAATTTAGATCTATAATTGAAAACTATATTTGTTGTAATATGTTTATATAAAAAAAGTGTAACTAATAAATTATGACTCTTGAATCCTCAATAAAACTGTATGCATTAATGAAGTTTCAATTACAATGGACGATAGTTTGATGACTTTTTTATTTATTTTTCATGCACTGTAATTGTACATATTTTGGCAATGCACTGATTTTAACTAGTTTTATTCTCAATGCATTACCTGCATTGAGAGACAAAAATAACCTGCATCATTGGCATTTGAGAAACTTGTTTCCAGTAAAACAAAAACAGAAATATAAACTATCAAATATGTACCCACCAAAATAAGTACAATTACAGTAATGAAAATAAGTAGTTGATATGTGGTTTAATGTTGCATCAACATTATTTCAATTTCATGACAAAATGAAGTTTATTAATCTCTTATTAATATAAGAACAGTTTAGTGTATATGTGACATAAGCAATCTGTACGTTTTATGGTCTTCGGTACTATTATACACTTTGGGTGACTTCAGGTGCTAGATCATAGAGACTCGGTACTCCACACACAAACAGATGAAAATGCCACTAGTTGACCCAGTCAATACTCTGCCTTCTTCATATCGAGTGTCTGTCAAGGAAGCAGTTCATGTATCGTTAAGTATGTTTAACGGGCGGGGGGGGGGGGGGGGGGGGGGGTTGACTCACGACCTCCAACACTTGAACCAAACACTACCAACACTACTAAGTATTGTTGCTATGTGTGAAATTATATTGATATATTTTACTTTTCTGGTATTCATGACTGACTAGATGAACAAGGAATTTGACATTAATTTCATATTTCATGAAAGATTGAGAAAACCAGAGTAGCAAGAAAACCCGTAAACAACAGTTATATTATTTCAAAAGTAACTTTCTTGTAACTTCAAGTCGGCCAATTTGGTCATTTTCAGTGTCTGTTATCGACATGTATTTGTTCTACATGGTGAACCTTTAAGTATACGATAAACAGAATAAAACATGATGAAATCCATATCATATACCATATCAGACCTCGACCAATATCAAACCTCGGGCTAAAGCCCTCGGTCTGATATTGGGTTCTCGGTCTGATATGGCATATGATATGGATTTCACCATGTATTATTCTCTATATATTTATATTAAGTAAACGCGTAATCATTCAATAAAAGTGTATATAATTTCAGCTATTGTTTGTGTAGGGGGAATACTACACTGTCTAGCAACAATACCAATGGGAGATCTCTAATTTAAAGTTTACTTTTACTTCCATGTAGATCTCTTAAATGGAATATTTGAAATTGTTTGAATCAATATAAATTTCATAATTTTTTAGGTTGTGATTATAATACACAACTTTCAATGACCCTCGTACATATAAAAAAAAATGATGGATTTTTTTAAATGAACACTTCAAAATCCTTTTCATATGCAGTGTGACAGTTATAACAATTTTATAAGAAATATTATTTCATATATGTACCTGATTAACTATGGTGTGCATTGAGCTATCGAATGTAAAATTGCTGCATTTTGTTTCGTTATCAGCCAAGCAAGTCTTATACTGGTCTATACTATTTGTAGCTTCTTTAGTCGTGTCGTTCTGATAACCACACCACCAGTCCGGGGTAGCTCCTGCAAACGTCATTGCATATAAGGTCCATGCAATTGGTAATTTGGCACCCAAAATTATTATAGACATCATTAATTGAAATCTGCCAAATCCACCACATTCAATTATAATGCCTTCTAAATATTCACTTATAGTAACCATGGTGATAATGACCTAATATAAACAATATAAAAAACAATACTAGTAATTATGTAGATTTTTTGTCATCTTTTAGTAAGATGAAAAGCTCGTCAAGTTTGACCCTGCCGCTTGACCTTTAATTTGAATATTTATCAGGAACGATGGATTACAAGTATAAGGGTATCTATAAATTTCGCCAACACTAGTAGACAGATGCATTTAATAACCGTATAAGAAAATATATACTGTCGTGTTAATTATTTGCTACACTTTGTATTTCCAATACGTGTTACACTTATTAATAATATACCTATCACATAAACGTTTAATATCTTGATGTGTGATACATGCGTGTAAAGAGTCTAGAGGACGAGGTTGAATAAACATGGTTACAACGTGATCACACGTCTTGTCATGATTGAACGCGACATGGTGTCATAATCGGGATCAATCGAAGCCATCAGCCATCAAGATTCCCTAAAACGTCTCTAAAAAGGACAATGGAACACATGATAGGCCCGATGCCACATATGAACTGGGACAGCCTTGACTTAGAAGGTGATTGGAAAGCTGTTAAGCAACATGTGGATTTCATCTTTTCTGGACCCCTAGAAGGAAAGAGTGAACCGGAAAAATGTTCTTACTTAATGTTATGGGTAGGAGACAAAGGTCGAAATCTGTTTTCTACGTGGAACATGTTCCTTGATGATCAAAAAGAACTTGTCAAATATTATGAACAGTTCGAAAATTATGTGAAACCCCGCACTAATGTTATCTATAACAGATACAAATTTCACACCCGATATCAGAGTGACACAGAAAGTTTTGACCAGTTTGTGACTGACCTAAAGCTACTAGTAAAGGACTGCAATTACACGGATACAGAAGATATGGTGCGCGATCGGATAGTGATTGGAGTTAAAAATCACAAAATTAGAGAAAAACTCATAAACGTGGGGAATGAATTAACATTGAAGAAAGCAGTAGACATTGCTAGATTGCATGAACAATCGACAATACAGGCCAAATTGATGTCGAGAGAGGATTCTTCTATTACCGTAGTCAATAAAATAAGTGCCCGTCCTCAGAAACGTTGTGGAAAACTAAAAAATCAGAAAAATGGACAATCTGTGCCAAACCCTAAAAGGAATGTGAATCATGACAATTGCATGAAATGTGGTTACAAACACGATACACGTGATAAGACTAAATGTCCAGCACAGGGACAAACATGTCACAAATGTGGGAAGCAAAACCACTTCCAGAAAATGTGCCGCGGTGTCGCTCCCAAACAACAGAGTTCAACTCACAGAAATGACAGATCAAAGACTGTAAACACGGTGAACAACTACGAAAGTGATGACTCATCTGAACTATTTCTTGGATATATACATTCTGATATAAACAATGTTAATGTTAATGACACAGAGTGGACAGAGACTGTATTAGTGAACAACAAACCTGTGACATTTCAACTAGACACTGGAGCCAGATGCAATGTGTTGCCCCAAAAACTTTGAAAAAACTTGACCCTCACATTGATAAAAAAATTGAACCCTCAAATGCTTCACTTAGATCATACAGTGGTCATAAAATCAAATCATTGGGTTCCATTACATTACCCTGTTCATACCAACATGAAACCCGCGATATTCGCTTCGAGGTAGTTGATTTATTGTCTGACCCTATTTTAGGCTCAGCGTCGTGTACAAACATGGGTCTTGTCAGTCGACATGTTGATCTAAACGCCGTTAAGTCAAGTAGTTCGGTAAAAGCAACCTCCAGTAAAATTCCTGATGATGTTTTAACCAAATATCATAATAATTTTGTTGGGTTAGGTCTCATGCCCGTTCTCCATAAAATTAAAGTAGATCCGTCCGTTGAACCTGTCATACACCCTCCCAGACGTGTACCAATTGCTTTAAAAAGCAAAATAAAAGTCGAACTTGACCGCATGGTTGATCAAGGTGTAATTATAAAACAAGACCAGCCGACTCCATGGGTTAACTCAATGGTAACCGTACTCAAGCCAAATGGCAAATTGCGTATATGTATTGACCCCAGAGATTTAAATAAAGCCATAAAGCGGGAACACTACCCCCTTCGAACAATAGAAGATGTTGTTCAGCAGATGCCAGAGGCAAAAGTCTTCTCTAAAC
The DNA here is from genome assembly GCA_021292105.1 of Anadara kagoshimensis. NCBI lineage: Eukaryota > Metazoa > Mollusca > Bivalvia > Arcoida > Arcidae > Anadara > Anadara kagoshimensis. The sequence continues at coordinate 52,385,035 of CM037871.1, read as the reverse complement.
TTGATGCCACTAGTGGGTTTTGGCAAATTGGCTTAGATCCAGAGAGTTCTAAACTTTGTACATTTAATACCCCCTTTGGCAGGTATAGCTTCACTAGACTCCCCTTCGGGATAAACTCCGCATCGGAAGTTTATCAACGTGCAATCACCGACATGGTTCAAGACCTGTCTGGTTGTGAAGCCATTATTGATGATATATTAATTTGGGGACGCGACATGTCCGAACACGATGAAAGGCTTGACGCTGTCATGAAACGTATTGAACAACACAATCTTAAGCTAAGTCCTGATAAATGCGAATTTCGTAAAGTTCGTATTTCATACATTGGTCATGTATTAACGTCAGAAGGAGTCAAACCCAGCGATGAAAAAGGCCGTGCTATCATAGAAATGCCGAAGCCCCAAAACGTCACAGAGCTTCAAAGCTTCATGGGCTTTGTTCAATATTTAAGTAAATTCATTCCGAATTTATCGGAAGTGAGCGCTCCACTTCGCACATTGTTAGAAAAAAACGTTGCTTGGCACTGGGAAAATAGTCAAGAAATCAGTTTTAATTCTCTGAAGGAATTAATCAGTAAAGCCCAGTCCTACGTTACTTTGACCCGAGTAAACCACTTGTTCTGACAGTTGACGCTAGCTCAAAAGGATTAGGTGCTGCCCTACTTCAGGATGACCAGCCAATCGCATATGCATCGCGTGCTCTCAATAAATGTCAGCAAAAACTATGTTCAGATTGAGAAAGAGACCCTTGCGATTGTGTTTGGCTGTACTAAGTTTTATCCATATGTATTTGGTAGGCATGTTAAGGTAGAAAGCGACCATAAACCTTTACAATCAATTTTCCGTAAGCCTTTGTACCAAGCACCTGCTAGGCTTCAATCACTTTTACTAAGCTTACAAAGATTTGATCTTCATGTAGAGTTTAGGCCAGGGAAACTCATGCATTTAGCAGACACTTTAAGTCGTGCTTACTTAAACGAGTCAGTTGAGAAACGCGAACCAGATACTTATTATTGTCAGCTCATTATCATACTTACCCATTACTCCAGAGCAATATGAAAAGTTTCAAATTGCTACTATGGAAAACCCAGAGCTTCAGACCCTCCAAAGCATTGTTAAATCTGGTTGGCCTAACAATAAAGCTAAAGTACCTGAACTAGTACACCAGTATTGGCCATTTCGAGATGAGATCTCCTGCACTGATGGTCTTATGTTCAAGGCATATAAACTTATTGTACCTCACTCATTACGTAAAGAAATGCTGGATAAAATCCATAGCTCGCATCTCGGTATTGTCAAATGCACTAGCCGAGCTCGAGAAATACTTTATTGGCCACATTTAGCTTCTGATATTAAGGAAGTTGTAGGCAAATGTGACATGTGTGCTCTACATGCTAATCAGAACTCCAAGGAACCACTCATTGAAACGGAAACCCCAGACCGTCCGTGGTCCATAGTCTCAGCAGATCTGTTTGATTTGCAAAGTCACTCATATCTCATTACTGTTGACCATTTTTCCAAATGGCCGGAAGTTACAAAACTTGAAAATATGTCAAGTGCTAACACAGTAACGCACTTAAAAAGTTAGTTTGCTCGTTATGGAATTCCAGACAAATTTATCTCGGATAACGGACCGCAATTCTCGTGTGAAACCTTTAAAAAGTTTGCTAGGGAATATGGTTTTACTCATGTCACATCGAGTCCGCATTTTCCTCAGTCCAATGGCCAGGCAGAACGCACTGTGCAAACCATAAACAAGAGGCCCATGGGCCTTATACGCTCACCTGATAACTAATGGCTAGCTGATAGATTTAAAGAAAACATAAATACTAAACCCCAATGAATTTTTTCTTTACATCAAAATGATCATTGCATCAATACCTACAACATTCTAATATACATGCCTATACAAAACTTTTATAGTTTTCAAGATAATTAACCATTTCAGTATTGTTTTCGCATCTGTGACCTTGACCTTTGAACCCATGACCTTTTTCTATACGTCAAAATGATCATTGTATCAATACCTACAACATTCTAATATACATGCCTATACAAAAAGTTTATAGTTTTCGAGATAATTAACCATTTCGGTATTGATTCGCATCTGTGACCTTGACCTTTGAACCCATGACCTTTTTCTATACATCAAAATGATTGTTGTATCAATACCTACAACATTCTAATATACATGCCTATACAAAAAGTTTATAGTTTTCGAGATAATTAACCATTTCGGTATTGTCTCGCATCTGTGACCTTGACCTTTGAACCCATGACCTTTTTCTATACATCAAAATGATCGTTGTATCAATACCTACAACATTCTAATATACATGCCTATACAAAAAGTTTATAGTTTTCGAGATAATTAAACATTTCCGTATTGTTTCGAATCTGTGACCTTGACCTTTGAACCCATGACCTTTTTCTATATATCAAAATGATCGTTGTATCAATACCTACAACATTCTTATATAAATGCCTATACAAAAAGTTTATAGTTTTCGAGATAAGTAACCATTTTGGTATTTTTTACATCTGTGACCTTGACCTTTGAACCCATGACCTTTTTCTATACACCAAAATGATTGTTGTATCAATACCTACAACATTCTAATATACATGCCTATACAAAAAGTTTATAGTTTTCGAGATAATAATTATAATCAGAGGTAAAAAAAATTAGGTCACGACCTTCACAATTGACCTTGACCTCAATTTGAAGATACTAACAAGAAGATGTCAAAACTGAAAACCCCATGTCATTATCTGGCCAAATAGTCAAGTTATAACAATTTGAAGCTATTTTACGATTTTTTTCAAAATTAAACGCAAAAACGCGTAACCTATTTTTTGTCCGAATTTCACAAAATGAACAAACTATAGGCTAAAGACCCTAGAGAAGCCAAATATCACATCAGATTTTTTCTCTAATCAATACTTTCGGAGAAGAAGATTTTTTAAGATTTTTGCACCCCTAGGTCACCTTGACCTAGTTATGGTAGCCATGGCAACACCACGAACAAATTTGAATTGCACCGACCAAGACATGCATCTGACCAAGTCTCGTTGAAATCTGCCCAGTGGTTCGTGAGAAGAAGATGAAAATGTGAAAAGTTTACGACGACGACGACGACGACGACGACGACAGACAACGGACAAATTGTGATCAGAAAAGCTCACTTGAGCCTTTGGCTCAGGTGAGCTAAAAAGCTCTTGCGTAAAAGTGACGATCCATACAAAGCTTTGCTTGCTTATCGTAACACCAAAATTGACATACTCGATCGGTCACCAGCTAATATTTTTTGGTCGAAGACTTAAAACCGATCTCCCAACCACTGCACCCTTATTGAATTCGGAAAAAATATGCTCACAAGATGTGAAAGAACGTCTCAAAGTCAAGAAATATAAGTATAAGCTTAATTATGATGCTCATGCAGGTTCTGAACTTCGTGATCTTTACTCAGGCGAAAAAACAGTCATGCGTGACAGTGTGGGTAAATGGACACCTGCTACCGTCGTATCGAAGCATAGCACTCCAAGATCGTTCATTCTTGAAGCACAATCTGGACGCAATTATAGGCGTAATAGAAAACACATACGTCCTACCACTGCAAACTTTACATCAACTCCTGAAGAGTTGTCTCCCCATGTTGAACCTCCTAGTATCCTTAATAATGCTGCATCTGTAAGTGCAGACCCACACAAAGATCACTCTCGCCCCGAGACAGTCAAACCATTACCAAAACCACCTCCTGTAAATATACCGCCTGCTCCATTACCCAGTCGTCAAACCCGTTCTGGTAGAACCACCTCCATTCCACAAAAATACAAAGATTTTGTAATGGGCTCAAATTGATTTTATGTTTACTGTTACATTAATGTTTGAAGTATGTTTTTATGTTTTGTTTGAATAACATGTTGATTACATGTGTTATTTCTACATAAAATACGTTGTACTTGATACAGTGAATTTCATACAACAAAGACTTGAAAGAACTTTAGTATAGACTTTTACTTTTGTCAAAAAAGGAAGGATGTCGTGTTAATTATGTGCTACACTTTGTATTTCCAATACGTGTTACACTTATTAATAATATACCTATCACATAAACGTTTAATATCTTGATGTGTGATACATGCATGTAAAGAGTCTAGAGGACGAGGTTGAATAAACATGGTTACAACGTGATCACACGTCTTGTCATGATTGAACGCGACATATACGACGAAGGCCGTGTGGTTAAGGTATATTGTCTTGAAATCTATATTCCGGGCGTTCATTGTTCGGATCTTAACACTACCTATGTAATGGGTGGGCCGTTCTAATTAAAAGCCAGCGGACAGGTCAATGTTGTTTACCTTTATATAAAGGTCATATAAAGGTGATTTTGATAAATGAACGCATACAGGCGTGAATATACGCCCATGATAACATAGTATAAATATTATTGTTGCACTACCCCAAGATTCGTCTAGACACTGTGTTATTTCTGATATTGCAAGGGGATTTTCTTTTGTGTTTTTTGTAATCAGTACTTAAAGTTCACCTAAATCTAAATGTATGTTACTTGTGATAATATATCAAATAGTGGGAAAAAAAATTACAAGCAATGTTTTCGCTGAAAATAATGATAATAAAACAACAACAAAAACAGAAACTAAGAAGTATTCACTATTAAGAAGTTCGGTAGTGATTTCGGATCGTTCCAGTCAGTACCTGAGGGCACAATCAACGCAATCAGATTAACTATTGTATTTTCCTAGACATGCAACAAGTTTGATATCGCATTGTTTACTCGCCCAACGGTTCGTAAACAATGTCCCTTACGTGTAGAATCGATTCCCGTATCTATATAACATAACCTCTCTGACGGACTATAGGGTGCCGGCATCGCCGTCGACGTCCCATTTGTTTCCGGTTCTTTTATATTCTATACTACCCTTTTGGTGCGATGCACTTGACGAGCTATCTATAGTCAGTCAGCGTTATTTTAGCATTGTTTATAACCGTGGAAGAGTCTATAAGCCTAATGCATATAAAGGTTATAAAAGGATGGTTTTGATAAATGAACGCACACAGGCGTAAATATACGCCACAATAAGATATTATAAATAGTATTACCCTACCTCCGACTAAAATCTATGGAAATAATTGGCTAAATCGAATCACATGACTAACCCAGTATCATTCCGTACATAGCCGCACGCGAAAAAAACTGAGTCAGTGAGGCTCATACCGGGTGGGTTAGAGTTACGTCCCCTGTCTCTAACGTAAACGTCAATCAATATGGCGACCGTAAACAAATAGTTGGAGAACCTTCTGCTGAAGATAGTGAGTTAAAACGCATGAAAGTATTATTTTGAAACATTGGAAGCCAAAGGAGGAAAGACTGCTAGACTTCGATAGTATGCTGAATTTTAGTATCCGTTTTACTTTGTAGTCACAGCAATATTTTATTGCCAGATAATTATTTTTTTCACTTCTTTCGACGTCTTCGGTAGATCTAGAATTTTTTAAAAACTTTTTTTTCAATAGCGCCGGGTCATCGGAAGGGTAAAAAAGTTACATGGTTGGTAAGTGTTCGTACGGAATGATATACAGGGTCAGTAGAAAAGATACCGGGTGAGGCGTTTATACAAAAATACTGGCAATACTAACCTTACAACATACAGTTGTCAAATATTAATAATTCAAACACTGGGACATTTGCTAGACGTATATATTCCTTTGCACAAAACTTAAAGCTATACAAAAAGTCTGAACATATGCTTTTTTTATATATTGATATCTACAATTAATGAAGCCACTCCTAAAATTCAGTACAGGTCTGTCTAAAATTTAACACTAAGCTAATGAATTAGTGCCGGAGAGGCATTTTATTTCAGCCCCTCGTTACGTATGATATCTCAGCAGCTGTTTCCATCTCTTGTCAGCTTTTTGGCCACTGGGTATCCACATATCGGGTTCTCTGCAGCCGATCTTCTTTTCGTTAGGTCAGTGATAAGTTTTCGACAGGTTTGCACGGCACATCGTGTGTACTGGATACATAAAAGCTACTAGTGTTCAAAGTGAAATATTAGCTTAAAAATAAACATAAAACTATCAAATATCCCAATTTAAACCGTAGGTCCTGAAAACACTTGATACAAACATCTGGTGTGTAGTATATAACTCACATTTCAATACATTTTAATAGCGAGAGGCCAATAAAAAGAGCCTATGTTGCTGATCTCGAAAAACAGTATTTTATATGGTCATTTTATGTAACGTTCTGATAAAATGACGTCATAAAATTGCTGATGTTACTTTTATGAGTACAAACACCTGTTGTGATAATAATACACTACACTTATCTTGAATTCCGTTTCAGTGTACGTACCATACGTATACCTTTCCGAAATCCACATCTAAATTCCACAATCAGATAAATTTTAGATAATGGCGTTTTACTAGTCCAAGATATCCTGCACTAAAAACAATTGAACGATACAAAATGATTAAAGGTTGATTCTCGTAGGAAAATGTTTCTAGTTAATTAAAAAAAAACCACATTTTCTTACGCGTCATCTCGTTTCGAATCAGAAACAGTATTTTGTAGAAAAGTTCGTTCATATTTGAATTTTATAGTAAAATAAAAAATTCAGATTTTGAATTATTATGTGGCAAAACAACACAAAAATCTTCCATTGTGAACATCTTCGTAGTTTTTCGATTATTTGTCCAAATATTAAAATGGCGTTAAAATAGTGCCGCAAAATGTGTTTTTACCAAACTTGACAATATTTATATCCCCTCAAAAAACCTCAAGAAAATGAAAATCATGTGAATATGAAATAATATGATTTATGTTCTACAAAATTAAATAATGTTTTTGATGTGGTCCTTAACTTTTTGTTGATATATATATAAATTTATTATTGTTACTTAAACTCGTCGTTTATTTATTTATAAACTTCTTCTGTTATTTATAGTAACTTAATAAGTTCCGCACGGGTGATCCCCGTGAATTTAATACATATAGTCATTCGAAGGCTCTGTCTCTAACGCAGTAGACGTGTTTTCAGTTGTATACCCACCCACCCTCCCTGTAAGGTTTATTCGGTTCAGCTTATATTTACGTTTAAATGATACTAATATATTATTTTTGTATTTTGTAGATATCTTGGGATAAGGGCGAATGATTCGTTTTAATTGAATAATATATATATGAAAGACTTAACTGCACTCACAGAGCGCTTCACATCCTATATCGAGTTATAGTTTTATTTATAAATAATTTATGTTCGTTTGAGTGGAACGAATTAGAACATAAATATATATATATATTATATAATTGCGTATGTGTAACTTGCTTTTAATATGTACTGTGCACAATTTACAAGAGATGTAAACACTAAATCAATATATAATAAACCTCACCAATAAAACATGTAAAGACTGGTTTTAAAAAAAATTCTTAAGCGTTTATAGACAATTTCACACATATTAAATTTTGTGGCAACGTTTTATACGTACATAAATACATTGGACTTTTATGTTTTTACATGTTGCAATATTAATTTTCCAGAATGATAATAGATGTTATTACGATAAGAAAATCATACTTTCCTGTAGAAGGGTCATTCTTACCATTTTTCTTAAAGGCAAAGCGCAGACTCGCATTTTGCCCGACCTGGTTAAATTTTTAACAACTCACTTCATTATAGCCTGTATGAAATCACGTTGATGAAAAAATAATTAATTTAGAACAAAATTCAGAGCTGAGCCGGGTGTTTCGGAAAGGTACGCACCTACTGTTAAGCTAGCTAAACCCGTCACGTGTGTAATAAAATTTAAGAATGAGATGAACATGGAGATATATTCAGGACAATACTAGATACATAGACATAATACATATCAACACTATTGTGATGGCAGCCTTTAAACCTTTTAAGGACCTTGATAAGTGTCGGTTATTGTTAACAGCTGATCTCAATGTACATGTTTAAATTTTATTGTACTTGCCCAGCCTTTTAATTTTTACGCGAACTATGGTTGCATCATATTTACAGGTATAACATTTCAACTTAAGAAGCCGTTTTATTTCGACTCTGCAACTGTACCTTTTACCTACATTTAATTGTAAATCTTATTAATTATTTTAATTTAAAAACTGTAATTTGAATTGTGCATAATGACATTAGTCCAATATTTTGTACATGAAGCGCTCGGTTTCATTTCCCTGGAGAAAGTTTACGTGTGTAAAAAAATTGCCAGTTTCGAAGTTATTTAGCTTTTGAATTGGATTTGGGCAAGGATTAATATATTTGGGATTTTTTAAAATAAAAAATGTACATCTGTAAGGTTAATGGCATCATAAGCATCTAAAGTTCATAAAATTATTTCGAGAAATTGAAAACAATAAATCGATATTCCTGAATTCGTGGCGGTTCACTCTTGATCAGTAATTGCGCTCATATATAAGCACAATCCACTTCTGGCGCTAATTTGAATGAATGTCTTAAGCAATGGAGAATTTCAAAACTGAGTAACTATGAATCTTAACAAATCGAAGGATTAATTAAAAAAAAACCTTAAATCCCTGAAACTTTAAAGAAAATGAAAAATGTTAAAAACCCTGGTTCTGATGGCTTCACTGTTTATTTTCAAAGTATTTTGGAATGATTTGGGGGGAGTATATATATTGTACGGTCGCTTAACTATGGCTATAAAAAGGTGGAAATGTCAAGCACTCCAAAGGAAGGACTAATTACATGTATTCCAAAAAGAGGCGACGCCGAAACAATTTATTAAGAATTGAAGACCAATATCACTTTTGAATATCGTTTATAAATTGCGATCAGGGGTTATTGCTTATAGAATAAAGCCATTTTTAACATATCTGATAAGAAAAGATCAAACTGGTTTTATTCCCGGTAGATTTATTGGAGAAAACACTATATTAAATTATGCAATATACAGAGCAGAATGACATACCTGGCTAACTTTTATTAATAGACTTTGAAAAATCATTTGACCCTATATCTTGGTCTGTTATTGACAGTGGAGTTTCCATAAGGACTTGGATAAAAAAAATATAGCAACATTAAAGCAGCAATAAACCAAGGAGGGATCTATCAAGATGAACCATTAAAAGATTGTATCTGGTATAATGATAATATAAAACATCGGCAAAAAAATCTGTTTGTTACAATACACGGAATGAAAGAGGCATTAGATTTATAAATGACTTGTTAAATAGTAAGGACGAAATTGTGTCTCTTCAAGAATTTAACCGCACGTTTAACGTAAATGTAAACTTTTCAGAAAATAAAAAATATACAGAATGAATTTTTAAAAAATATATGGCTCTAAGTTACAGTGGTTTCAATATAAAATAAATCACAATATTATTGGTACCAATGCTTTTTTACACAAAATAAAAATTAGATACGATTCCTTTTGTACATTTTGCGGAAAAGTCAATGAAACGATAGTTCATCTGTTTTGGGAATGTAACTTTGCTCAAAACTTTTTTAATGAAATTATACATTGTATGTTTTGTGTCTTGTACATGTATAATGTTTGTGTCCAGTAAATTACCAGACATTTTCTTAATCAACCTTGGACATTTCAAAAGGACAATGCACCATGTCATTCTTCAAGACAGGCAAACAAGTGTAAAAAGGAATAAAAATACTCTTCAGACGCCCCCCCCCCCCTCAAAGCCCTTATATTAATATCATTAAATGTTTGGAAATGATGAGGTTAACGTTAAAACGACGATTAGGAGAAGTAGGAAACCGCCAGGTCTTGGAACGTATAGTTCATTATATATTGGAATCTACCCCTTTACATTATATCCGCAGCCTTTACAAAAGTATTCCAAAGTACCTTTGACATATGTTCTGAGAATGAAAGGTCATATTACAAAATACTGATTTTTTTAGGTAAGTAGCATTAACATTACTAGTACAAATTTAATTTTGTTTTCGCATTTTGTTTTCCAAACAACAGATACGTCAGCCATTTTGGTAACTCAGTTATGGCCACTTACTATATATAGTTGTCGATATGCAGAATTTATATTAAAAAACATCGTTCATTAAAGATTATAATACATAAAAAATAATGGAAAAAACATTAAATTACATAAATTTATGGTTATAAACTTGGTGATATCCATTTAATAACGTAACATAGGCATCCTTACCTGTATCTATGAGCCCTTCCAAATACACTTCAGGCCAGGTATGACATTGTGATGTTTAAAAAATGTAAAAAGTGTCTCTTTCCACCCGTATCATTAAGTGCAGATTTATCTTTTTAAAAAATTCACATAAATATCATACATAAATAAAAATTATAGTTTTTGTATTGTATGACAACCACTTTGCTGGTATCAATCATCAGCGTTGGTTAATAAGCATTCCCGAGGATAGTGTCAACCCAGCATCGCCAGATAAACATTGCTCATTTGAATTATCTGCTTCTTAAATTTAAAAAACATCAAAACTACTATATGCTTCATCCTTCAAACCATTACCTTAGGTGGATTTGGTAAAATGCATTTTGGTCCTTCTACTTTTATTATTTTATCATTTTGAAAATATTTAAATTCGATTTCAAAATTTTTGGTCCGAAAACTACTGATGAGGAATTTATATCAAATTACCGTCAAGTGTTGCAAACTTTAAAAAAGTAAATTTCATATCTCCTATGAACTTTAGAAAAAACATAACAACTATTATAAAATGATTAAAAAAACCTGATCGTATTTTAATGATCCCCGGTGTTTTGCTACTGATCAATGCCTTAACGTATAGATATTTAAACCACGAAATTATATTTAATTTACTAATATAAATCTGTAGATGAATTTTAACTTTTTTTTTTACTTAAATAAGCAATATTTTATATTTTAGTATAAAACGCCTGGTTAAAAAACTATACTCGTTATTTCATTCATACAGTGAACTCGAGGGTAGCCAGGCATGTAACTGCGCAACTGGATCGAGGCGGAGCTCGGGACAAAACCACGAGAACTCGACACGGAGCACAGCTCGGGACAAAACCACAAGAACTTGGTAGGGGCGTTGTTCGTGGCAAAACTACACGAAGCTTATATATATATATATTATATATATATATATATATATATATATATATATATATGTAATGTTTAAGTTAAAAATGTGTCTGTCGAAGTCATACTGCAACTCTAATATTATTCTTTTTTCTTTTTTTCTGCACAAGTTTATATAAACAAACAAAAAAAAAAAAATAAAAAAAAAAAAAAAAAAATAAAAAACACACACATTAAGATTAAAAATGTGTGCATGCATGTGGCAATCAATATTTTTTATTTAGATGTACACCGAAAGACGAACAATATATACCTGGTTGTCCAAAGCAACGATATACCAGTATTAACCAGGCGTTTAGCTAACAATTGTATTTTTTGGGTTTGTTAGACAATAATTTGTAATATTTGTTCAAACGTTATCGCACACAATTATTATTTCAATAACGTTGGTTGAATCTAACGTACATAGCATTGAACAGACTATTAACTATATTGTGGTAAAGTACAGCCTCATCCTAATCCTCATACGCATCACAGTATTGTTGATAAGTTTGACATCTCTGTGTCCAGGATTGGCCTGGATATATTTGACGTTCAATAGTTCCATGTTCTTTTCACTCAATTTTGATTACACACGTGGTGGGTGTATATACATATACGTAGCTAGCTAATCAGGAGGTTCTGACCCTTCCGGAGCACCCGACCTCATATATGACTTACCTTAACTGGAAAAACAGACAGAGTTAGTTGCAAATATATATCATATGACTTGTCAGATGAACTAGAACTTGTCAGGAGGCGCGTATTAGAAATAGATCTCATATAGCAAGTCATTTATCGTGTCTTCAAATGCAGTGTAAGCTGGCCTTCACCTTTGTTTTGGTAAATCAAAACATTTTTACTTAAAACATAAATATGTTGAGTGGTGATGCCCAACACATTTCTGGAGATATCCAATCATTGACTGCGTTCCGTACAATAAACATGATTTGTAAACAAAACATTAAAGTAAATAGACTCAGTACATAGCATTGGCTACTGTATGGTTTGAAGACACTCATAATGCCATACACAATGCACTGGCATAGCATTGGCTACTGTATGGTTTGAAGACACTCATAATGCCATACACAATGCACTGGCATAGCCTTGGCTACTGTATGGTTTGAAGACACTCATAATGCCATACACAATGCACTGGCATAGCCTTGGCTACTGTATGGTTTGAAGACACTCATAATGCCATACACAATGCACTGGCATAGCATTGGCTACTGTATGGTTTGAAGACACTCATAATGCCATACACAATGCACTGGCATAGCCTTGGCTACTGTATGGTTTGAAGACACTCATAATGCCATACACAATGCACTGGCATAGCATTGGCTACTGTATGGTTTGAAGACACTCATAATGCCATACACAATGCACTGGCATAGCCTTGGCTACTGTATGGTTTGAGGGCACTTATATTGCCATACACAATGCACTGGCATAGCCTTGGCTACTGTATGGTTTGAAGACACTCATAATGCCATACACAATGCACTGGCATAGCATTGGCTACTGTATGGTTTGAAGACACTCATAATGCCATACACAATGCACTGGCATAGCATTGGCTACTGTATGGTTTGAAGACACTCATAATGCCATACACAATGCACTGGCATAGCATTGGCTACTGTATGGTTTGAAGACACTCATAATGCCATACACAATGCACTGGCATAGCCTTGGCTACTGTATGGTTTGAAGACACTCATAATGCCATACACAATGCACTGGCATAGCATTGGCTACTGTATGGTTTGAAGACACTCATAATGCCATACACAATGCACTGGCATAGCCTTGGCTACTGTATGGTTTGAAGGCACTCATAATGCCATATACAATGTACTGGCATAGCATTGGCTACTGTATGGTTTGAAGGCACTCATAATGCCATATACAATGTACTGGCATAGCCTTGGCTACTGTATGGTTTGAAGACACTCATAATGCCATACACAATGCACTGGCATAGCCTTGGCTACTGTATGGTTTGAAGGCACTCATAATGCCATATACAATGTACTGGCATAGCCTTGGCTACTGTATGGTTTGAAGGCACTCATAATGCCATATACAATGTACTGGCATAGCCTTGGCTACTGTATGGTTTGAAGGCACTCATAATGCCATATACAATGTACTGGCATAGCATTGGCTACTGTATGGTTTGAAGGCACTCATAATGCCATATACAATGTACTGGCATAGCATTGGCTACTGTATGGTTTGAGGGTACTCATAATGCCATATACAATGCACTGGCATAGCATTGGGTACTGTATGGTTTGAAGACACTCATAATGCCATACACAATGCACTGGCATAGCCTTGGCTACTGTATGGTTTGAAGACACTCATAATGCCATACACAATGCACTGGCATAGCCTTGGCTACTGTATGGTTTGAGGGCACTTATATTGCCATACACAATGCACTGGCATAGCCTTGGCTACTGTATGGTTTGAAGACACTCATAATGCCATACACAATGCACTGGCATAGCCTTGGCTACTGTATGGTTTGAAGGCACTCATAATGCCATATACAATGTACTGGCATAGCATTGGCTACTGTATGGTTTGAAGACACTCATAATGCCATACACAATGCACTGGCATAGCATTGGCTACTGTATGGTTTGAAGACACTCATAATGCCATACACAATGCACTGGCATAGCATTGGCTACTGTATGGTTTGAGGGCACTTATATTGCCATACACAATGCACTGGCATAGCCTTGGCTACTGTATGGTTTGAAGACACTCATAATGCCATACACAATGCACTGGCATAGCCTTGGCTACTGTATGGTTTGAAGGCACTCATAATGCCATATACAATGTACTGGCATAGCCTTGGCTACTGTATGGTTTGAAGGCACCCATAATGCCATATACAATGTACTGGCATAGCATTGGCTACTGTATGGTTTGAAGGCACTCATAATGCCATATACAATGTACTGGCATAGCATTGGCTACTGTATGGTTTGAGGGTACTCATAATGCCATATACAATGCACTGGCATAGCATTGGGTACTGTATGGTTTGAAGACACTCATAATGCCATACACAATGCACTGGCATAGCCTTGGCTACTGTATGGTTTGAAGGCACTCATAATGCCATATACAATGTACTGGCATAGCCTTGGCTACTGTATGGTTTGAAGGCACTCATAATGCCATATACAATGTACTGGCATAGCATTGGCTACTGTATGGTTTGAGGGTACTCATAATGCCATACACAATGCACTGGCATAGCATTGGCTACTGTATGGTTTGAGGGTACTCATAATGCCATACACAATGCACTGGCATAGCATTGGCTACTGTATGGTTTGAGGGTACTCATAATGCCATACACAATGCACTGGCATAGCATTGGCTACTGTATGGGGTTTGAGGGTACTCATAATGCCATATACAATGCACTGGCATAGCATTGGGTACTGTATGGTTTGAGGGCACTCATAATGCCATATACAATGTACTGGCATAGCATTGGGTACTGTATGGTTTGAGGGCACTCATAATGCCATACACAATGCACTGGCATAGCATTGGGTACTGTATGGTTTGAGGGCACTCATAATGCCATACACAATGCACTGGCATAGCATTGGGTACTGTATGGTTTGAGGGCACTCATAATGCCATACACAATGCACTGGCATAGCATTGGCTACTGTATGGTTTGAGGGCACTTATATTGCCATACACAATGCACTGGCATAGCATTGGCTACTGTATGGTTTGAGGGTACTCATAATGCCATATACAATGCACTGGCATAGCATTGGCTACTGTATGGTTTGAGGGAACTCATAATGCCATATACAATGTACATGTGTATTGTGACAAATTTTAATATAAAACAACATTTTTATTTTACCTTACTTAAATTAAATGGACGACAACTTGAGTGAATGCGCGATCATTGTTGTAGTAACAACCATACTTAAAGAAACATGTGCTTTGATCATGATGAATGTTAATGCTAGTGCTGTAGATTCAATTAAAGAAAAAGCAGAAGAAAAAAGACAAATGATAATTCTAAATTCAAAATAAAACTTTTACTTAATATTTTAAAACTAAAGTTACGATACATAATTATACATAAATTATAAAATAATAATAATTAATATATTAAATATATAATAATTAATAATAATTAATATATTAAATAATTCTAAATTATTGTGAAAAATTACAAAATATATTCAGAGACATATACTTTACAGCTTAATTTGTTAGTCTACAAAATATTTGAATATATTTAAGGTATCAATCAGTAAAATCATTTCAAGCTTATAACATTTGTTTTCTATAGTTTTAAAAAAACCCGTTGTGTTTGGAGTTCCATAAAATATTGCATTAAAATCGGAGAGTTCACGTGTTTGACCTAATTTGTCAGTTTCAATCTTTTTCTTTGCTTCTGGATTGTGATTTGGGCATGGATTTTGATTTGTTATGGAATGATGGAAAAAACGGGGCCTGTTTTCATTAGATTTTAACTCTGAATGTCAGTTTTTCTCACAAAAAGTTTACCTACATGATACGTATATTCAGGAAAGGGACTATAACCAGGTGTTCAGGTTTCAGGTAATAAAACCTGACAATGTATATGCTAGGCAAGACATTTACTAAACCCATTACGTTACAGTTTAACGCCGAACTAACGAAAGCTCGACTGCCCGGTGGCTGAGGTAGGGATAGTTATTAACGACCGAAAAACTGTCATGAAATATATTAGCGACTGATGAAGAGCTGACGAGATGTAGCTAAGGAGGGGGGGGGAGATGAGCTGACGATTTGATTACCTAAGTGTTAAACTTTCGACGGGTTTGTACTGTACTTAAATCAATGGGAAAAGTGACATTTTAATCTTGATTATTTGAAATAAAATACCTAATAGTATATAAACTCATACGTGTGAGAATATTTAACCTAGATGTTGTAAATAGGTTGAATTCTAAAACATAATGAAATATAATACTCTGAACAGAAATTCGATTAATACAGTCAGGGTTTTTCAAAATAATTTAAAACAAAAGTGCGGAAACGTGAACAATTGTGAATGGCAATGAACTGAAACTCAATAATGAATTTAATATATATATATATATATATATATATATATATACAGGTTCAAATAAAATGAATTAAGAACAATTGGGATACAATTCTAGTGTAAACAATATTTTATTAATTTAAACAAGTATCACATATTACAAAGTTACAATAATTAGGATTCTGGAACAAGAGTTCACACCCATTCTCAGTAATAAGGCCCAAATAGGGTTATATTAGAGTATAATGAATTTGCTTTGGAAAAGACCAAAGAATAAATGTACCAACAGAAACTACACATTATATCTACAATTATCAATCACAGTTTTCTAGTTAATCCATGTATTTGATTATTTTCCAATCTCATAAACCTTCAAAATGATACAAACGTTACTGTTACCGGGTAAGGTTTTTATGTTTTAAATCGCCAAATCTTCAATATTTGAGAAGTAACAAAAATTTAAATAATTGCTTTTGTTAATGCTGCATTGTTGTCATATCTTAAACTGGTTTCTGATGACAATGCAAGCTATTGGTAAAATCTGGTGCCAAATAAAGATGTGTTACCAGCTGTCGGATACAAACGTTACCACATATAAAACTGTCTCCATGGTTATCATATATTAATGTCATACTTACCACTGACGTGGGCAAATTGAAGCTTATCTTACGCATACTTAACGGAACAATAAAATTTTCAACTTAACAGTCGCTATTGGGCCTGAACAAGCATGACACAAAATTGAATGGAAGGTTTTATTTTCATCAATACTTACGTTACGTCATTCATATGGTTAAATATTTTATCCAAGTCAAAATTAATATATTGTCAAACGAAGTACTTTGATATAATATTTAAAATATATCATCTTTATTCCGCACAAGTTCCTATTATTTAAACCACATATTGTAACAGTTGAAAAAAATACATACGTTACCGATACATACGTGATAACATCATTTGAAAATACACCTAAATCACGTCAAGTGACCACTATAATTTGTATAGTTCTAGATTTAAATTATAGAAGTGTGCATGTGAAGTTTTAACCACATCGATTGTTGTTAAAATAAAAATTCTCAAGCAAAAGTGAAACAGTCGAAGGTGACCTCTTTGGATGGCAAGAATCCATTCAAAAATTTCAATTTGAAATAATACATCTGACTATATAGATAATAAACCTTGTCATTTCCATCAAACCCATGATGGTATGTCTACCCTTGATCCATAGTCTGGAATTCATTTTCCAAAAAATGATATATACGTTACTATAGGTAACGTATGTAATTAACACAAGTAACGTATGTATCAGTACTTTCATTTCAATTACAATGAAATAGTTAAGCAAACTGTCATTAGATACAACAATAAACAAACACTTAAAGTTTCTAGTTTAGTTACGTGTAGAGAAATTAAACAATTTTCAACTTCAAATTGGATTTTGAAACGATAGATGTCACTGGTCTAATTTATTTGGATAATTTTCTCATAGATTTGAATACAACATTGTTCATTTTAATATTTGTTATACATACAAATCAAATACCTGCAATTTCATAAATTCTGATTATGAAAGTGTAAATGCAGCGTAAAACAAAACTTCAATGGTCAAATGGGTGGTCAATATACATCCATATATCTGCAGACCCCCAGGTAACGTAAGTATTGGTATCTACGTTACTGGTCTGAATTACAAACACAGTTGCTGTCTAATGTTTCATGATGGATAAATCATGTCTTGAAATTCAGTCAAATTACAGAGATAAAGAAAATGGGATATGATCGGAGTTCTAAATTGAAGAGAAACTAAGAATTAAACTGAAAAAAACAAACCTACTATTCCATGTGTCCGAATCACAAATCCAGAAGCAAAGTGAAAACTTTGAAACTGACAAGTTAAGTTAAACACATGAACTTCCAGAACAGATAGCCGCCAAGGATGTTTCAGATAGTGGTTATGTCTCTTTGGAACCAGTCCCTGTTACGTCATTAACAACAGTGGTCATACTCTTCTTAGTTTTAGGTTACCTTCTATTTAAACTAGGGGTAAAAACTATACAAGTTCTGACAAGAAGCTAAGAGGGAAGCTTAATGTAATGTATCTAAAGACGTTAAAATTTTAAAAGATAAATCATGAGAAAGAAATTTCAGATAGAAAACTTTCATATTAGAAAGGATAAAAGAGTTACATTTTCAAATGAGAAGTTAACATTATGAAAGCAAACAGAAAGTGATGTATCCATTATTGACTTGACACCCAACAAGCGAAGCTCAGCAAGAAAAAGTTCTTCTTGGTAACACCTTATTGACAAATATTAAATACATGTATAGTGATAGAATCAACAACAAAATATGAGTGATTTTGAAAGACACCATATACATGTTATGTTTAGCAATATAATTTTCCAACAATAATCGGTAATGGGCCTAAACTGTGCATCATTGCTGGCTGATTTATTTCATATTGCAGCAGAATTTATGTAAAACCGTTTTTAACTTGAAGGATGACTGTAACAAAACCATTTAACTCCACATATATACAGATACATGATGTCTGGTATAGGATTTTATAATTCTAAATTCGAAGGCTTTTGTGAATGTCATCTATCTTAAGGATATTGAAATAAAAGATACAACTGATCCTTCATGTTCTGCTTCATATTGGGACTTGTACCTCAACTATGGCACCCACGTGGACTTTATAAAACGAAGCAAACTGCTTGATTACTAATACCAAAATACAATGGACATTGTTGATTTGTTCTCACTTTCCTGGTGAAAGTTCGTGTGTTTAACTTTATTTGCAAATTTTCAACGTTTGTTCTCTGCTTTGGGATTATGAAATTGGCATGGATCGGTATGAGAGACATTTTAAGTCACATGATTGATTAAAAGATAATTAGAAGAAAAAGAGATCGACTTTAAATAAATTGACTGGTATAGACAGTAAATGTTTGTAAAAGGCACATAGCATGTAAGATTTTTCAGTCTATCCTGAATTTAGAAACAGTATAACCAATCGGGTGGAGAAAAAAGTTGTTAGAAATAAAGGATAAGTCCAGATTTCAGGTTTAAAAACTAAATATGAAAAGTACTACTGGAGAGAAAAATACAGACAGTGGTTCCTTTAAAGATATGACATTTTAATCAGCAATTAAGACTTTCTCATTCCATTAGCCTTGTTTTTTAGAATGTAACTCGGGTATATTTTATTGAATTTCTTTAAAGGAGGACATGTCACTGAGTGAAGAAGTTTTAAACCCCAGTATGTAATTGTTACATACGTGACTAAACAGTTACATACGTTACTTACTTAATTAATTATTTTTGTCACTAGAAAAGTGAACATTTACATCGTGATAATTGATAATTTTAAAGGCTTTATATCTCTTGTTGTCTTAATAAAGAAATTGAAGACTTCATTGTAAACGATACCATGTACATAATCTTATTATCGGTTAAACTGTTACATACGTTACCGATAAATAGTTTTTGTCATTTCGCTAGAAAAGTGAACATATATACCAATATCATGTGTTCTATTGATAAGTTTTACAATTTATTATGGAAAACAAGAGTTAATAATTTGTAATATAATATAATTTAGCTGTCTTTATATTGACTCAAAGTCATAGAGGTGCTACATACGTTACCGAATACACTGTTTACTTAAGTGAAAATTATCTTGAAGATAATAAGTTTTGTACAGTTCTTTTGGTTAGCAATTTCATCAAGACATATTTGCATTTTGATTTGAGTGTTGATTAATGACTACCTGTTTGAAATTTTGTTTCTGTTACCAACTTGAGAATACAGAAATAAATTTATTGTATTTTTGCGTAAAAATACTTTAATTTCTGTAGACTACAAACATCGTCATTATCATTTCGATATGCCGAAGTGGTCTCAAGGCACATTTTTAAATTAATAACAATGTAACCTAATGTTCAAGCATAATAAACATATAAATACTACTACCTGGTAAGAATATGATGAACTTTAACTACGGTCACGTAAATATCAACTCATTTAAATACATATGGTATGTATGTAACAATAAAGTGAAATTACAACCAAAATAATCAATTGGTGTTAATAATTTTGTTGTTTCTGAATCTTCTGATATGTCCAGTCTCTGAAAATACCAGAAGTTCATTGCTTGTAAGACTTATATTTTTCATCATCTTGAAATAGTGAATTGGGCCTTATTACTGAGAATGGGTGTCAACTCTTATATTAACCAGTTTCCTACAAAGTAGATGATTACACGAGTGAAGAAGTTACTATGTACATCAACAACTTAATAATAATAACAACAACAATAATAATAATAATAATAATAATAATAATAATAATATGTTGGTGGGTGTGTACTAGTCATATATAAAATGCAAAAAAAAAATTATGGTGGTGTATTTCGCTTGAATCATGAACATAAAATAAAATTGGGGTTTAGTTGAATCGTTTACTTTGTAAAATATAGTTTTGAACTGTTATAAATATAGTTTTGTTTTGGTCGACAGGTAATGTTGGGTCACCAAATAACAATTTGTCGACACTTAAAATATATGGGAGATGTTCCAAAGTTACAGCACGAATATTGCTGTAATTGCGACAATATAAAAGAAAATGTTCTGTATTTTCAACATTACCACATACACAAAATGGGTCTGGGACTAAGTTTTTACAATATAAGTGATATTTAAGGGCACTACATTCTAAGCGTAATCGTGAATGATAAATTTGGCCTATTCTAGAACCACAGTTAAAATAAGAGGGTATTTTCCTACTGGTGTTAATGTATTTCTTGAAAACTGAAATAGAACTATTTTTTATTTCTTCTGGTAAGTCATTCCAATCTCTTATAGTGCGGGGCATGAATGAATTGTGATAAAAGGCTGTTTTACACATAATACTTCTAATATGTTGTGAACCTCGTGTATTATGTGAGTGAATATCGTTATAGGAGGAGGGAATTAGATCACTTAAATATCTGGGTGCTAAGTTGTTGGACATTTTGTAAAATTGAATTAATCTTTGATTCATTCTTCTTTTTTCTAAAGTTTCCCATCCCGTTTCAGAATATAACAAGTGAATACAATTCTACTGGCCTTTATAAGCAGGTGACCCTTATACAGAGGTGACCTTAAAGGCAGGTTGGACTGTATATAAAAACGATAGAGTAAATTAAAATATAAGACTATAAGACTAAATTATCATGCTGGATCATTCCATAGGAACGGGAATCGCAAAAATCCGAAAAAAACACAAAATGCATCTAATGTAGCTTGTGATCTGTGCCTAATTGACAGCTGATTGAGGTAGAAATTTTCTTTTGTACCCACACCTATTAAAAACTTTTATGTAAAATGTATTACATGTATTTAGTTTTCCACAGAAATGTTCCAAATTGCTTGATTCTGTCTTTTTTAGTCAAAATTAAAACTTTAATGGAGGATACAAATGAAAGCCCTTCCCTAATTGAAACTGACGAAATATGATAATCAATTTTAAGCTTGTAACCATAATACAAAATATAAAATACAAAATAAAGTTTCTGTAGTATAATCATGTTATGGAATGCAAATATTTTAAGTGTTCATTCAAGTAGAACATCTAGTAGGTCGGGTAATATTTATATATGTGTATGGTATATATTAGCGCGTCAAGTTTGACCTGGCCATTTGACCTTTTATTGAAATATTCATATGCACCTAATCATCGTGTAATTTAGAGGCTACATATATAAGGATGAATAATAGTAATACTGGGTTCACGGTAATAAAACATGCTTTTACCTCAATCACACAGTCTGCTATCCCAATTTAATATTCAAATTAAGGTCAAACGGTCAGGTCAAACTTGACGCACTGAAACGTTAAAGCGGCAGTCGACAAGTTTAAGTTTGTAAATTGTTTATTCTAACTTTACATTTTGTTTTAAATCGTTACATTAATCGAAGAATATATGAGATAGACCCATTAGCATTAATCTTATAAGCAAATGTAACAGATTTAATTCACATATCAATGTATATGTATGTACTAATAAGAGATTCGTTAGTTTTCAAAGTTAAAGGTCAACTATGGCAGGTTAAATTTGCCAAGCAGTCTTGGTGAAAACCGGAAATAAAATTGTACTCCATTTATTATTGGTATTGTCAGAAATAAGCTTTAAATGAAGGTAAGATTGATATGTAAGGGGGAGAGACAGCAAATATGACAGTAAAACTATCACACTAACCCTGTTCCCAAACCGTCCTAACTCGGGAACTAGTTGTACAATGTATACTAGTATACAATATACGAAAGGGGTATAAAATGTGTGTAGGCGGACTGGCAAAATCTTACAGCCCAATTTTCAATTGATCTATATTTTAAAAAATATCTAATGGGGTTCTTTAATATCCAGCTTGGCCAACATTTTTCAAATGTATTTTTAATTTAAAAAATCAATATTATTAACGTTATGAAATAAAATATGGGCGTGATACGTGATATATCCGGCCACATATACACAGTATACACAGTATGTATGTAAAATATGTCTATTGCTGCAGTATAACAGTCGCAGCTATTTCACTACATTTTATTGATTGCCCCAGTCAAGAATTTGATATACATTAGTATGTTTGTTTTTGATATACATGTACATGAAATTCTTAATTTGGACGTAAACCCCCTTCAATCAATAAAAATAAATGTTGAAATATCTCGGTAATTATTCTTCACAATTTTGATATTACCAATGATTTTATGCTTAAAGTCAGGACATTTTTATTATTTGAGTAGGTATTATCGCAATGGAAACTAGCTCCGATTTTTGTTATAACTTCAACCACAAAGCGAGGACGAGCAATTATAATTGCTAACGGTGACTTCAAGGAATATTTTGATGAACCGACTTTGGTTGATGGTGAATGGCAATGGGAGAAAACTGGGCTTAGTAAGAGGGAATGTGCTGAAAATGAAATAAAATTGATGAAGAAATTTTTCCAAACGCTTGGATTCAATATTAAATGGTACAGCGATTTGAAAGCAGGAGAAATGAAGCATGTTCTGAAGCAAGGTAAGAGCCATGCTCCAGTTTCACTATCATTCCTGAGAAATGTCTTAACTTAAATCTGACAAATTTTGACAATATTTTATGGCAATACATATAAAATGCATATAAACAATTCTACAATATTAGAATATACATGTACACCTGATGTAATAAGATAGACGTGGTCTTAAAAGCGACACCTTGTATTCGAATGGAGTTGTGTGTCCCAGTCAAGACTTGTTCACTTATATCTCGATGACACCTGTTATATGCAAAGTGGCCGGAATTTTTTACCCCTGCAGTACGGTAATGCCAGAGAGGGTTCTATTACACCCATACCTAACATTTTAATCTTTTATAGTCAGACGGATAAACAATTATATAGCTTTAAACGAATTTAGAAATCCTTTTTTTTTTTCTTACTTTTTTTTCAAAATTGTCATTATTTTTTATTTAATAGCAGCATGGTCTACACCCGCAGAGGGTTGGAATGTCTGGAATGTAGCAGGTGTGAACCCGAGAAGGGGACGCTATGACGTCACGTACGTAGATAAGGAATGTAACAATAAAAAGGGGGCGGTCTTATACATCCGCAATGCGGTAAAACGTCAGAAGGGACACGTAGACATAACAGTAGACCTTTGGTTTAGATTTAGAGGGTTGGAATGTGTCACAAACTCTACATAAAATAATAGAATCAAATATATCAAGAGTCAACATCGTGTTATAGACTGTGCATAATGGTAGTGGACGTCCGTCTCTATGATATGAATGACGAAATAGTGAAAAGTGTAAACTGGAATAGGAACGCTTACGGATTGGAACTATGGATAACATTTAACTTTAATTACCATTTTCCTGACGAGATGGACGCGATCAATATGTGGGAATTATTCACCACGACACGTATTTGAACGACAGAAAATTCTTTAAAGACAGAATGCGTTATTTACGGTAAATTACTTTCGAAAATTTTGGAAGAAGATGTTTACTTCTTTGTTGACCACACACTTTGTGGTAAAAAAGTAAAACTGTCAAATTCAGAAGCTAAAGATTATTTAAATTATTTTAAAGATTTACTAGAACTTGTGAATTTATACTACGATTGTCCAGATTTGACTATGGAAGTGTCAAGTTGAAAATCATAGGGGGCGGTAGGATGACTCAGGACCAAAAGTAAACATAATAGAAATCTCTGGTATACGTATCAGTTTTCAGAGGGTTGGAATGTCTGTTATGAGGAGATGTCGAGGTGTGTGGTAGGATGACTCAGAATCCAACTCAAGAAGGTGTGGTGCGGTGACGTAAACATAATACAATAGACAGGTGTGGTATATTTAATAAAGTATCCAATCAGGAACGATATGTTAAATAAATCCTATATAAACGGTCTTCAAATCCATACACGACATCAGAGTTTTATTAAACCTTCGGAGAGTCGCCACGCTAAAGTTCGTCATGAGTATCTTCACAAGTGTTGCCTCAGAAGAGTCACAATTTGGGCCTGTGAAAAGAGAAAAGAAGAGAAAGCATGACATTTTTACTAAAAAATGTTCTTGGCCAGAAAACGATGAAAAAAAACTAGTGATAGACGAATCGCAAAAAGAATTGACTAAAAATGAGGAAACTGTATCAGAGAATGACGAAAGATGTAGATGGCATGTAGGTGATGAACGATATGTGGTTGTAAAACCTTTCAAAGGTGAGCTAAAAGTCCATATCAGGCAGTATGAAAAAGGGGATAATGGTCTTTTTCCTACCAATCGCGGAATTGCCTTGAACCTTGAAAAGTGGAAGAAGCTCGAGGAATTGTATTCGGAAGAAATAGATCAGAGTGTAGCACAGTTTCGGAACGCTACTGAAGAGGTAGATCTCATGCAACATCTTGGAAGTAATTATTACGTGTCGGTAAAGCGCCCCGTGGCCAGAGTGGACATACGTCGTTGGTTTTTACCTCCAAATGCCAGTGAAATTAAGCCAACCAGAAAAGGGATTTCTTTAACGTTTCAACAGTGGAACCACGTAAAGGGTGCTATGAAATTGATCAAACAATTGTTGACAAAAGAACTGGATGAGATCGTATACTGTGAATATTCCAACGATCACCAAAATCAGATGGGATTTTTTACCTGTGCGAATTGTAATCCAAATGACTATATGAATTACCTGGGGTATTAATAGACAGTAACAACGTAATGAACTATTGATACAATTTGATGATCGATATGTAAATACTACTATGTAATGAACTATGACTACATGACTATTAACATTGTAAATAAAGATTCATATATTATAGAATAAAAGTGATTTAGAATATTATGTTGTTTTTTATTTGTTTTAAGCCATTGATAGATACTACCTTTAGATTGATACAAATAATAATGCCTTACAAATAAGAATAACACTCGTCTATATCAGGGGGTCGGGGGGGGGGTATCTAAGGTATAAGAAACAAAGACACCAGTCTGATAAGTCAGTCGTAATGTTGACCCCCGAGGAAGAAGACTATCTAAAGTCTATATGGACAGATCCCAAGCACCCAGGTTCGTTTGCGGGTCCTGGAAAATTGTACGATATAGTGAAGAAAGCTGGAAAATATAAGATTGGTTTACGCCGAATCAGGCAATTTCTATCTGACCAAGATGCGTATTCCCTACAAAAAAGAGTGCAAAGGAAATTTCCTAGAAACCCTGTTATCGTACAAGGCATCGATACGCAATGGGATGCCGATCTCATGGACGTTAAAAATTTGAGTAAATGGAACAAGGGATTTCAGTACATTTTAGTAGCACAAGACGTGTTTTCGAGATACGTCTTTGCTACACCTATGAAACAGAAAAAAGGAACGGAGACGGTTAAAGCTTTAGAAACGTTATTTGACCAGGGTAGGAAACCTAAACTACTTAGGGTCGATAAAGGTTCTGAATTCAAAAACAGATGGGTGCAAGATTTCTTGCAACAAAAAGACGTTCACTTGATATTCACCCAAAACGAAACAAAAAGTAACTTTGCAGAAAGAAGTATACAGAATTTAAAGAATAGAATGTACAGAATGTTTACCGAAAAACAATCTTACGAATATGTAAACGAGTTGCAGGACATCATCGAGAGTATCAACAATACACCTTCCAGACCCCTGAAAGGGATGACACCCCATGAAGTCGACAAATCAAACGAAGACGAAGTCAGGTTGAATCAGTACTTGGTGAGAACAAAAACAAAACTGAAAGAAAAACCTAAGTCTCAAGAAAAAAAGACGTTAAAAAGAAAAAGAAAAAAACGGTTCTTTAAATTCAAAATCAACGACACAGTACGCATAACATTTTTAAAACAACCGTTTGCCAGGGAGTACGATCAAAAGTGGACGGGTGAAGTTTTTAAAATAAGTACACGCTTCAAAAGACAAGGTATTCCCATCTATAAGATCAGAGATTACAACGGGGACCCCGTGCAAGGTACATTTTATTCGCAAGAATTACAGGGGGTCAACAAAGACGACAATACCGTATGGAAAGTCAACAAAATTTTAAAAGAACGGACGGTGAACAAAGAAAAGCAAGTTTTAGTGTCTTGGTTGCATTGGCCCCCAAAATTCAATTCGTGGATCAAGAAAAGCGATTTACAATCGGTATAAATAGAACCGTCGGTTCGAATTCCCTTCATTCTTGAAAAGTATGTTCAAGCTGATGGTTCTCAGATCCAGAGATTGTAAGGATATATTTCCCGAAAACAAACCGTACGATTTTCGAGTCATCGTTCCAAAACCGTTACAGGTACAGGGAAATTTGAACGTGTCTTTATTAGAGATCTCATACCAGGGGACCCGGAAACCCGTAGAGAACGATTTTTACGTGTGTTGCGACCTATGTAGTGATAGTATTGTGGGAAATACCGAACTTCCTTTACTGAGACGCTGTTTCATTACGAGGAAACAAGAAAACGCTATATTTAGCCACCCTTACGGCGTACCTCTGAAGACGGGCACCATTCAAGAAGTACACATCTATATAGTAACGGCGAAAAACGAATTGGCTTCATTTCTCACGGGTGATCTGACACTGACACTACAACTACAGAAGGTACCGTTTTAAGATGGTAGGATCGACGTACATATCGGACCCTCGAGTCTGGGGGACGTTTTACCATAACATGCTCAACGGAAAATTCAAACCGGAAAAGTCTAAGAACCGTCAAGTAGGTGGTGGAATAGGCGGAATGTACTCTAACAAACCGCTCATGGTTCCCGTTAAATCACGTGTCGACGATTCGGAGAAGACGAAGCAAACTGTCAAAGAAGTGACACCGACTGCAGCGATCGAAGAAAGAGCCAAGTCGGAGTTCAAAGACGCCGTCAAAAAAGATGCACCGAGAGTGCCTATAAAAGCAAAAAAACGCAAACGAAAAGCCATTAAGAGAAAAACCACCAAGAGAGCAACATCTAATAAGCGCAGGAAAGTCGTGAAGAAATCTTCAAAAGGTGTTAAAAAAGGTGTGAAACGCAAATCTACCGTTGCACCAGATAGTATATTCAAGAAGTATAAAACATAATGGCATACCTTAGCGACGATATCAAGGAAATTGGACAACCGGACTCTTTATCTTTATTTACCGTACCGCCTAATCAAGTAGCTGTGGAAAAAATATACTACAACGAATGTAGACCCGTTTCGGCGTTTACTTCGGACGATGCACCTATCGAAATCACGGTTCCCGGGGATGGAAATGCCTATGTGGATTTGAAAAGAAGCCGGCTGTACATGAAATGTAAGATCGTGAAAGCGGACGGATCTGCCTTAGTTGCACAAGAAGAAACGGGGATCATCAATATGCCTCTACAGACCTTATGGAGCCAGATCGATGTCTACATGAACAATAAACTGGTCTCACTTAATACCAGTCACTACCCTTGGAAGGCGTATTTGAAACAGATCCTTTCTAACGGATACGACGTGACCGATTCACAGTTACAGTCACAACTGTTTTATCTGGACGATCCCGATTTAGACGATACGGATCCATACAACGGCAGTAACGGAGGCCTATCGTCGAGATACGCCTTTACCCAAGAATCCCGAGAGTTCGATTTGGAAGGTCCTTTATACGAAGACGTGTTCCGTTTGAACAAATACTTACTCAATGGCATCAACCTACATTTGAAATTCTACAGAAACAGAGCACCGTTCGTCTTATTGAGTCAGGAAAGCACCCCTAGTTACAAGGTGGTGATTTTAGACATCATGTTCAAGGCCTGTATGGTCAAGGTGGATAGTGGTGTGCTCATCAACCATGCACAGATACTGAAAGATCACACGGCCAAGTACGCTTTCACCAGAACGGAAGTGAAAATGCAAACCGTGCCAACGGGATCTGGAACCTTGATATGGCAGAATGTATGGACCAATAACCTTCCTTCCAAAGCTTTCTTCGTCTTTGTCAAACAGTCGGCCGTGAATGGCGATTACACCAAGAATCCGTTTAATTTCCTGAATTTAGCATCGGACGTCGCTCTGTACATTAATGGAGAGAGCATCCCTACCAGTCCCATGAAAATAGATGTGGGAGATAATAGAAATTACGTCACACCGTACGTCAACTTGTTCGAAGCGGCCGAATATTGGAACAAAAATGCCGGACTCGTGATTACCAGAGAGACGTATGGTAAAGGATTCGCCATTTATGCCTTTTGTTTGTCTCCATGTGATCTGGGAGAAGAGTATATAAATCTGGTAAAACAAGGCAACGTCAGATTGGAAGTGAAGTTTGCCACGGCCACCACGGAGACATTGAACTGTATCGCTTACGCAGAGTTTCCGGCCCTCATCGAAATCGATCACGCCAGGGACATTAAATATACACAAGTATGAATACGGAACAGTTAGAATGCATCATCAGAGAGAACCGGTGTTTAACAGCGTTTGTGAAAGGCGTCTATTCTCCAGACACCTTACCAGAGAAAGTGGCGTCTTATCCAGCTGCCTATATTTGTAACACGGACGCCTCTCATTTACCAGGTAAACACTGGATCGTCATTTGGTTCCAAAGTGCGGATTATGCAGAATTTTACGACAGTTTCGGTAGAAAACCGGAAGATTACGATGACGCATTTAAACGTTTTATTGAAAGAAATGCCAGATCGTTGGATATCAATAAAGTTACCCTTCAATCTGAGACTGCGGTGACTTGTGGATACCACGTAGTGTATTTTCTTCTGATGAAATGTTTTTGTGTTAACATGAAAAGAATGACTCAGTTCTTACAACAGACATTGTCACCGGATCGTTTTGTTTACGAATACGTATCGGATTATTTTCAATGTATATGATGTTACATATTGTCTAACTAAATATATCATTTATACCATTGTATTGGCTTGATAATCGTATATTGTAAATAAAATTTGTAAATACACGTTTGTTGTTTTTTTTATATATTGCCATGTATTAAAAACAGCTCCCCATTAGCGAATAAACGTTCGACATGGCAACACAAGAGTGGTGGGAGACACGTTCTCTATTACCCTTTGAGAGCCCAACTACCATTTTGCTGAGCGGACCCACCATGTCGGGTAAAACCAGTCTGACGTACGACCTATTAAAGTATAGTGACGGAATGTTTAAAACACCACCCACGAAGATTGTCATCGCTTACGGCCAACACCAACCTCTTTTCGAGGAAATGGAGCAAACCCTTAATAATCTTGTACTGCACCAAGGTTTACCTACGAGAGAAGATCTGGATCAATGGAGCGAAACTTCGGAACACACCATCTTGGTCATAGACGACCTGATCAACAAAGTCGTGCAGTCCGAAGATGCCTTATTTCTCTTTTGCGTTGCTGCCCATCACAAGAATATTACCGTTTTGCTGTTGACACAAAACCTATACATGCCAGGAAAATACGCGAGAACCATCTCCTTAAACTGTCAGTATATCATTCTGTTTCGCAATGTGAGAGATGCCAGACAAATTGCGAGTTTCGGAAGTCAGGTATATCCTGGAAAGAGCAAATTCTTTTGCGAAGCGTACAAATCAGCCACTGTCAAACCTTTCGGATATTTGCTGGTGGACCTGACAAGTTCTGTCAATGACGACTATAGATTAAGGAGCAACATACTACCCAATCAGGAAGTCAGCGTTTTTGTAGAAAAGGTTTAAATAAGACAGTGTCGTACTTTCTTGGTCATTTACGAATCATGAAGCGTGCAGTCAAGACGCATTTGTCGTTTTTACAATTGTTACATGCCACAAACGGACAACAACGTAAGGCTCTATTGAGTACCATAACGAATGCCCAGTTGAACGTTTTGTGTGAAATCGTGTTAAATTTGTACAAGGGGACGTTCGAAGTGGGACCGAAATACGTCAAGAATTTATTGCCATATCAACGTTTCATAGAGAGACTGATTTCCAAGCGTCTTGGGAAACGTGCAAAAGTGAAAAACTTGCTGAATCATTCGAGAATACTCCCGACTCTTCTGTCACCTTTACTGAAACAGTACAAAAATGGCGGAAGAGATGGTATTGATACCGAAAGCAAAATACCAGAAATTGATG
The DNA here is from genome assembly GCA_021292105.1 of Anadara kagoshimensis. NCBI lineage: Eukaryota > Metazoa > Mollusca > Bivalvia > Arcoida > Arcidae > Anadara > Anadara kagoshimensis. The sequence goes on along the minus strand of CM037871.1, from coordinate 52,354,223 downwards.
ATGGTGATGGACCAAACAAAAAATATGCCGAACTCCGCACCCTCGACGACTTCCAAAGTGACTGAAAACGGTGAATCAACAACGGTGACAGACCGAGAGCAGCCAGATTTCAAAGACGTCCTAGATGCGGTCATTCCCCAGAAATTCTTATCGAAAGCTCAAGGACTGTTAAACTTTTTAATACAAAAAGGGTTCGACCTCCTCAAGTGGAACGATGCTGGAGAAATCTCTATCGATGGAAAGACCCTAAAAAATTCACATATCATTGACCTTATTCGATGTGCTGTTGTCTATCCATGCGCAAAACCACCTTTGGGTTACGAGGAGTTTGCAGAAATACTGACAAAGCTACATGTTCCCACATCCCTGATGAGACGGAAAGATGCAACACAAACGGGGAAAGGATGGATGGTGAAACGAAAAACTTCAGGTGCGCCGCCGGGATTTAAACCAAAAAAGACAAAAACAGTAATGAAATGGATAAAATTTTAATGTTAATATTCGTAATAAAAAGTTAAATTCGTAATAAAAAAAATGAATTGATACCATAGTTTGTTATTTATATAAACCGAAATAAAATGTTTCTTGTTGAAGACGTCGTCAATACCCGTACGGTAGTGTATCGAAAGAGTCCTTGCATTGAACTCGTTTGGTGTAAACTATCTGATATTTCTTTTCCTCCTTTCGATTGTACAGTTTCCTCTTACGTTTGTCCCTGCAGATTTTGCTAGGATTGACTAACGTCAATTTAGGTTTTCCCACGGGTCTCGTAATGAGGTCTAACATGGAGTCGAAATTGATGATTTTTCCATTGGCGTGATTTAACGAAAATCCCCTGACTTTGCAGATCTGTTGACCTTTCAAGGTACGGTAGCCGTACTGTTTGGGGCCTCCCGCTACGTAATGCACAATGTGGTCTCCCGGATCCACCTCAGAAGTAAGTTCTCCGAGAAAATCTCCAAGCTCGGGTTCGGGATCTCCGGGTTTGCTCACGTAAATGACACTGTCTGTGTCGTGATACAGAACGCGCTCTTGGAGCATTTCCATGACCTCATACAATTTGAGTCGGGCCCAACAGGTCGTAAAAGCGGCAATGAAGATATTGGTCTGATAGCTCTCCGGTACCAGTTCCTGGTAATTTTCCCACGTGACCTGTATCACGTCTTTGGACACTATGAAAAAGTCTTTGACATCATGACTGGGGTCCGACACGCATCGAAAAAACTTGTCCGCTTCCCTTTCGTGAAAGAAAGAAGTTTGTGGCATGTTGAGTCGTTGTCCAAACTTACCCCAGAACGAATTCAAAAGCAATTTGGCCAAGGAACGTAAGGCCTTGTTGGTGTGGATGACGTCACTGTCTAAACCGATACCTTCTCTGTTTAAATACGAGTCTAAATATAGGGTCTTGTCGTCCTCGGATTTGACCCATTCGGGCCAATCGCTACTCTCCTGTTTGATTTTGAGGAAGAGGTTGATGTAATCCGCAAACAGCCCTCCCGTCTTTGTCACGGGGTCGTATCGTGTGGTTTCCTCCCAATGGTAAATTTCGTACACTTTCAGAAGCTCGTATCCCAACTCTAGTGCCTTCTGTAATTCCGGTGAACACCAGGCTCCGATCATTGCTCTCTCTTCGGTAGCGTGACGACACGTATCCTGGTTTAGTGTCTCGGCACACGATCGGCAGAGTGGAAACATGAGTTTACCATTACATTTCAGTGGTAACACGGGGAAATACAACCCTCTGGGCGCTATCACCTTACATTTCACCATGCCGAAAATGTTGTTGTTATTGACGTCATCAGCTTTAGTCGTGATGATGGTAGGATGTCCTATTGGGAATGCACCGTATTTTTGGCAGTACGGATACAAAGAGGTATAGTCGCAATATCGGATTGTCTCCCCTTGTTCAATTCGTTTATGTAGTTTGATGGCATTGGTTCTCCCACCAAAGAAAGCGGCTCTAGGATCGAGCCGGGTTTGAAGGTCCAAGTTGTGGACGAACGATTTTACCTCCGGATCTCGTTGTAAAAGCTCGTCAAATTCGTGTTCCCAAATGACAATGTAATTCATGCCTAGTGATTTCAGAAACTCGTGTTTCTTGATCGTCAAGGTATAAAGTTCATCGAGGGATTGTTTCGTTCTGGGCATCTTGGTCCGTTGTCTGTTTTTAGGAAAGCAATGAGGACAACCGTGAAATAAGCACCCATTAAACTCGTAGGCCGTGTTCGTTTCGTAACAGTAACCGTCCAGTCGATAGTTAGAATTGGGTACCTTAAACTCCGATTCGTTCAATGCGTGTCGAATGTGAACGGGTTTGTTTGTTCTCCTACCGATTTCCATACACCACTCTAGCCATGAGATCGATTTCTTACTGTATCGATCGTTATTGTATCCGTGTGTCGGTACTTGAGCAATGGGAGAGCTTTTGAATCTGGATTCCTCGACGAACAGGTCTCGATGTTGCAAGTCCCGTTCGTGTACCCATTCATCATTAACTAACACCGACATCTGTCCGTCCGCCTTTTTGGCTGGAAGCCACTCTGCCCCCTCTTGTTGCAATTTAACTTCCCAGTTTTCTTCCAGGAATTTGGTTCGGAAGACTTTCATGCACACGGAGGCAATGGTGATACACTGAAACGGATCGATGACGTTCTTTAGACATATTTGTGGTTCACCAGTGCCATCGACATACTCTTCTTCCCTCCCCGTAATGGTCATGAGAATATTTCGAAACGTCAGACAGGCGCGACGTAAAATATCCACATCACTACGGCAATAGTCTACGATTTCCTTTCTCATGTCGAATACTGCTTCTGTCGACACTTTGGCATCGTGCCATTTCAGAAATTTCTCGCGATTTTCTGAGGACATACTGTCACACCCGTAATATTTTGGGTCTGGATATGGACCTACATAGCTGCCATTTTCGGTCGTATTGAAATAATGAGGGAAATAACCTTTCTTAAGTTCCTTTAAATCGAAAGCCCCCGGTAACTTGGCCAGGGGCATGGGTAAGAAATTCAAACTGTCGAGTATCCTCATGTTTAGCCCCCTAGCAACGTGCATGTACATAATCTTGGAGCCCGAGTAAATGATGGAATCGGGATGAATGCTCTGGTCTATTAAATACTCTAAGAGAAAATAACCATCGAATGCGCGCATGTTGTGAGCAAAGACCGTGAAACCTTTATGCGTCTCATTAAAAAGCCACTGACCGAAATCTTTGAGAAAGTCGTTCCCTTTGAACACGACCTCTCTGAAACCACAAGACTCTAAACACGGAGGCTGCTCGTAACATTTGTCATCCTTGTTGATTTTGTTACAGTGATCACAGCGCATTCCACAGGTTTCGCACTTAGAGGCCGGAGAGAGTTCGATATCAATACAGTCATTGCAGACTTTTTGTGCGATTACTAGATTGGACTTATGTACGTAGGTGCCACATGTACTCTGCTGACAATTCTTGCACACGGAACAGGACTTGCACAATTGGGAACTATCTGCACAACATTCCTTACAGTCAGGATTTCTAACTGCTTCATAACCCTTAACGCAGGTCCATTTCTCGTTCTGGGTGGTTTCTATATCGAAAAAAATAAATTTACATGAACTGTCCTTTACATCTAGAGCGCGCATGTAGCATAAATGATCTTGCTCTACAAATTGCTTACAGTTCTGACATTTCCATTCTCCACACTGATGATCAGTAACGTCCCTCTCCGATCTTTTAATGACCTTCTTACAGATCGTACACTTCCAGAACAAATCGCATTTGGAAGACGGTTCTTTGTTTCGTCGGGGCTTCACTTCTTTGTGTGTGTCAAAACAGTCCAAAGACCTGAAAGTCACGTGGCATTTCACACAGCTGACTTGGTTTTCTTTCTCCAATATACATCCTTTCCTATCACAGGCAAAACATACGATTTCGCAAGAGTGTTGTTTATGGTAAGGTTTCAAGCAGTTTTCGCAAAACTTGGAAGAACCGAAAAAACCGCAAATGTTGATGATGGCATGAAAATGAGGTATTCCATCCTGTTCGACTAAATAGATATAAAGACGGGGTCTCTGACTTTCGGACGATGGTACACGTATGAACTTGTTTCCCATTTTAGCACATATGACCAGAATATCTACATCTAAAAAGCGTTCGAAATCTGGAATGTCTCCAATATTGAGGTATTTGAATGCGGAAACATGTGCTTGGTAACAAAATTCCAAGGTTAAATCGGTTTGCCGTTGTGCCTTTTTCTCTTTTCTTATTTCCTTGAAATACCACGCAGGACATGTCTTATAAAGAACGACTAACTCCTCCATGGGTAAGTGCCGGTGTTCGTCTTGAATCATATCGTTCCATTCGACGATGCTTACTTGTTTCATTTTCAAGAATCCCAACAATATCGCTCTGGCCATACAGGTAGTGTCATCGTTTTTGATTTCGAGAATGGAACGTTTTTTCACTAACGAGCTATTGGGACCCATCAGACTGTTGATTTGCGTTCGTGCACCCCCTTTAGGAAGTTCCATGGTCCCCACGTCTAAGAAAAAATCATCGTCCATGGCTAGGTCCTGGTGACTATTGAGAACGTTTTCGACGTGTTCCATGATTGTATCAGCCGTCATGTCTTCAATTTTTTTTAACGGCACGTATATCGGATTTTGTAGGTCGGGGTGGTGTACGATGACTCGAACCAGGTCGTTATCCTGTAACCCTTCAGTGGCCTCCTCCAACACTTTGTCAAACATGTCCGTTAAATATTCGTTTAAATTGGACAGTTTTTCGTCCCTTTTAGCCTCGTCAGGGTTAAACTGTACTTTATAATGTCGATCGATAACGCTGTTATTGAACGTTCTTTCGTTCACCTTATGAATGGTATAAGGAAGACTCGGTCCACCACCCATTTGACTCGGCCCTGCCACGGGACTAGCTGGTAGTGAATCCATTTCTAATCGTGGATGTTTAACTTGGGGTTCTCCATTCCAGAAGATGTTGTTGGTTTCTCCGTCCAAAAAATCACCAAACAACTCGAATTCCTCGTGAAGGATCTCGTGTCCATCTAGCTCCGTGACCGAAGAAAACATACTTCCACACCACCGACATTTCATATAATCAGACATCTGTAAAAATGGAGAATGATACATCTGTTACAATGTCAAAATTACGAGTCAGTTTGCTAATTTCCATTTATTACGAGCCAGTTTAGTTACACCTAAGTTGATGTTTATTTTATTATTTTAATTATATTATTAATTTCGATCGATTTTTAAAATTTCATTGATAAAAGGGTAAAGATGTTTGAAGGACACACTTTTTATGTTAACGTTATGTTGTTACATATTTTATATAAGACGGCCACATTTGTGATGTATTGTCTACGATTACTAGAGTATTTAGTCATGTTTTAATATTATTGTTCATAATCACGGGGTCCCTTAAACAAATGCTTCTTTGCATATGTACACCTCAACATGTAAAAAATCACACAAAGACTATACTATATGATCATTTTATGTAATTGGTTATTGATAAAACTATTTACATGACAATCAAATAAATTAACAAAAATCAAAAAATACATGATACTCTCAGCAGTGAAAAAAAAAGTGTACATAGATAGACAGGTACAACATGAAACATAAAATAATTCAAACATGTACAAATTCATTGTAAAATTAATCTAAAAATTAATATCTCTCTCTACCCTCTCGTAAATGACACATACCCTTGTACACACATACACACACACACACACACACACACAACCCCCATCTTCACACACACACACATCATCATCACCATTATCATCTCGCTCTCCAATCAAAAAAACTTCTATCGGAAGTATACAAAAAAACACATAAATTCATTTACAAAAAAAATCTTACACACACACAAACACGCGAACATCATCTCACTCTCCAATCAAACACTTCTATCTAAAGTATAAAAAATAAAAAAAAAACACATGAATCCATTTGCAAAAAAAAATCTTACACACACGTACATCATCTCGCTCTCCAATCAAAAAAACTTCTATCGGAAGTATACAAAAAAACACATAAATTCATTTACAAAAAAAATCTTACACACACACAAACACGCGAACATCATCTCACTCTCCAATCAAACACTTCTATCTGAAGTATAAAAAATAAAAAAAACACATGAATCCATTTGCAAAAAAAAATCTTACACACACACACGTACATCATCTCGCTCTCCAATCAAAAACTTCTATCTGAAGTATACAAAATAAACAAAAAATTCATTAGAAACAAATATATTTCTCTCATACACACAACACAAACACACTCAGTCCTTCTCTCTGACAAAAAAAATCAAACATGAAAAATCAAAATGAAACAATACAAAACAAAACAAACATCAGATGAACCCTACCTGGATGAAACTATAACTGTGGGCGGTAATTCACCCTCGCTTGTTTGCGTAAAGTCATTGGGCTATGTCGATTGATGTCAATAGTTTCATCCATGTAGAGTTCATCTGAGGAAAAAGACTCCTCAGCCCCACGACCATCAAGCGCCATATGTATGTCTTCCAACGAGTGGAAACTGGCTTCCGAGACAGATTCGACGTCCCTATGACGATTGATGGTCGTAGGGGTGATCAACGTTGTTGGTGTTGCTGGTGGTGCAGAAGGGCGGGGTGGGGGGTTTCTCTTGCCTCTAAGGGGCCGTCTAGCAAGGGGGGTGTTCGAATCGAAATCGAACCCTCTGGTCTTTAGTCGTGTCTCCTCCTGCTGACGCCTGATTTCCCTTTTACGTAGAATTAGGCACCTGCACACAGCGATGCAGGCACCTAAAACTGAACATAGCCCAAAGCCAAGAGGTATAGCTGTAAATACATAAAGCAAAGCACGTGCAGCATAATAAAACAAGCAGATTATAAAGCGTGTGACAAAGAAAGCAAACAGGGTTATGTCGTGCTAGCTAATACATTTGCATAGAATTAAAACTATCTAATGTGCATGCATGCCAAAATATTAAGGAATATTCGATAGATTAAACTAGAATGCTAGGTCGTGTTAATCTATGGTACGTTACCAAATAGTTTGTTCTGAACTTGGTGTTAAAACGCTAGGTCATGGTACTTTATGGTACGTTTCCAAACAGTTTGTCCCAAACTTGGTGTTAAAACGCTAGGTCATGTTACTCTATGGTACGTTTCCAAACAGTTTGTCCCAAACTTGGTGTTGACACGTTAAGTCATGTTACTCTATGGTACGTTTCCAAACAGTTTGTCCTAACCTTGGTGTTGAATAATTGGGGTCATTTATAATACTGATCATATACACGGGAGATAACCACAGCATGCTTACAATCACAAATAAAGGGAAGTAAATCTTAGTCACACAAAAAGCGTGTCAAGCAGTAGTGTAAGGGGGATAAATCTTATAGTCATATAGATGATCGTAGATGAACATGCGTGTTGCAAGAGGCTTTAAATTATACGGGAGTAGCCTGTTTATATTTGACTCGGTCAAAATACGTAATTTCGTCGATTGACGATGTGTTTAGTGGTAAATCGCACACTGGTAATCTTTTTGGTTGGGTTTCGAGTCTCCTTCGTTTCAAACAGTAATGAATAAGTATTCCAGTAAAGGGGACAAGTACGAGTAAAGCCAGAAAAGCAAGATTCGTGTCAGTATCGGTGGGGGAAAACGGGGCACTGGTCATATTACCCGTGATATTAGGGTACCTACCTATGGTGATGGTCAGATGTGTGCTACTGGTATTGATAACCGGTACATGGTCAGACGTGGTGGACCTTTCAGTGGTGGTGGGGGTGTCGAGCATGCTGATTAGAGTGCTCAACAAAGACCCGCTGGTGGTACTAGTAAGTGCTGAAAAATGAGATAAATTAGTTGATGATGATACAAGCTTAGCAGGAATGTCAGTAGAAGCATATGAAAAATGGGATAAATTAGTTGATGATGATATAAGCTTAGCAGGCATGTCGGTAGTAGCAGATGCTGAAGAATTGAATAGATTAGTAAGCTTGCTAAGTTCGGTAGACATGGTAGTAGAAACAGATCCCAAAGAATGAATTGAATCGGGGGATCGGTTAGTAACCTTTGGCGTGTAAAAACTTGAAGAGTGGACATCCATAACGGTAGAAGTTGGTTGTATGGAAGTCTTGTTGATAGGCCGCGAACTTGAAGAGTGGACACCCATAACGGTAGAAGTTGGTTGTATGGCAGCCTTGTTGATAGACCGCGAACTTGAAGAGTGTAAATCCATAATTGAAGGAATTGTACTGTTGTTAACACTTAATCGAGCAGCAGTTGCAGTTGGAGTTATGTGTGTTTTATAAGTGGATCGATCACCAAAAGAGAGGCGAGACGTGGTCGATGGTGATATGCCAAGTATATTAGTGTTGACATCCCTTGTCCCTAGTTGACCGGTGTAGGTATTGGACTCGTCTGAAAAAAATAAGCGGTAACATTGCACTCACGCTATTTATTTTATAAAAAAAAGTGTGAGAAGGTGTTATTTTGAAATAATCAGTAAATTAATAATAAGACAAAGTTCCGGTTTGATTGGAGATGCTAATTCACCTAGTCGCGATGACTTCAATATGTCACAATCTGTCCCCCGTTTCAAACAATATTAATCCCCTTCAACCCTTTTAAAATCTAATTAAACAACATTTTCGCAAGTCTTAAATGTTTTTTTTTTTTTAAACACGAACGTATAATAAACTTAGAGAGAAGAACAAGTGTACAATCAGATTGTAGGTGTCAGATGCCCTATTGAAGATATTTTATTCATGAACACAGGCCTATCTACCTGATCTCCCATCGGGAATCGCACTGTTTATAATTATCAGATTCCACTTGACAGACTATTTCTTTTACACACGATCAATTTAAAAAACAGTAACTATCGAGTTCAGTCATGTGTGTGTGTGTGCGTGTTAATTACATATAAGAGTTGCTGTAACATAGGGGAGAGGGTCATCAGGGAAACATATGTATAATATATAGTTCACAGATCTCTACATCTATATATGTTCAGGTAGCTCAGTTGGGACAGTGTTAGATCTAACGGTCTCTGGTTCGATCTCATATCGAGACGTTACTTCTTTTCACGCGTGCATATACCCCCCGCTACCCTCCCCCATTACCCCCCCCCCCCCAAATATATATAAATATATAATGTAACACTTACAGCATCTATAGATGTTGTCGAAATATTTAATGGCGTGGATGAAACTCTGGCACATGGAAGTTTGTGCCTGAGTTTCAACCTGCAGAACATCAATTCTTGTTCCCGACTGTGGGACGAGCTCGTTGGTTACGGGGGAGATCATCACCTCGTGGGCAGTACCATCGAGTCTGATGGTACTGCAATCTGTACCCCTCTGCTCCGCCACCCTACAATCTAACCTGACGGTGGTCCCCCGACAACATTGGGACCAAGGCTTACCAATTACCGGTAAAAAACAAAACGCTAACACTACCATCAACATCATGGTTGTAGATTTGTAGTTGTGTTCTACGCGCATGTGCCACAATTGTTATAACATAATGTAATCACGCCAAAAAACGTGGATCAACTGATTATAAATACAGATGCTTTATTTTACCTCTTGATGTAATCACGCTAAAAAAGGTGATTAGGACATGGATAAAACACTTATAAATGTAGATCGTTCAAATATTTCACACGCACACACATACACACCGGCGTTCAGTTGTTATATATTATTTATCTGATTAGATGAAAAGCATATAAAGTCGTGATTTGACCATATTATCAATTAAACCCTCAAGTTCATGGTGTTACAATCTTACGACCTTATGTTTTTATCAACTATTAACACCTATAATTCGTTAATCTAGTGTCATACCTTATTTTATTTACAATTCGTTACCCTCACTGTCATGACGTATTTTCTTCATACCTTATTTTTTTCTCAATGTATCGTATATCGTGTTATCACATAGAAAATCACTGTTTTATAAATCACACTATTGCTTCTTTTTAAATTAATTGAAGATAAATCATGTAAATCGGTACCGATCGTGTTCGCTGAATGTATCTATTTTTTTTTTCATATAGAAAATCAGTGGGTTATAAATCACACTATTGTTTCTTTTTTCAAATTGCAGATAAACGATGTAAATCGGTACCGGTCGAGTTCGCTGAATGTATCTTTTTTTTTATTAAACTACTTGTAAACACAAATATACTTATTCTGACAAAATGGATATGCGGTGGAAACATCCTTATTTTTTTTGTCAGAGGTGTGGCAACGTGTTGAAGGGGTTAAACCCTCGACAACACAAGGACTTGGTCCTAATTATGGTTGTAGCTTGGACACCAAAGCGCAACAAACCTTACAGGTTTTGCAGGTGTACGCCACCTGAATTATACAAGCCAACCCAAAACCTGGGGTTTGCATATATGGCAAGTGATTAGTTTTTTAACCACTTAAATTTTGTTTGGCCTTCTTTTAAGAGGGCCGCCAATCAATTCAAAAGTAGACACACACACACACATGGAGAGAGAGAGAGAGAGAGAAAGAGAGAGAGAAATGGAGGAGAGAGAAATGTGGGGTGTAGAGAGAGAAATGAAGGGGGTAGAGAGAGAGCGAAATGGAGGAGAGAGAACTGGGAGGTGGTAGAGAGAGAGAGAAATGGAGGAGAGAGAAATGGGGGGTGTAGAGAGAGAAATGAGGGGGGGGGGTAGAGAGAGAGAGAGAGAGAGAAATGTGGGGTGTAGAGAGAGAAATGAAGGAGGTAGAGAGAGAGAGCGAAATGGAGGAGAGAGAACTGGGAGGTGGTAGAGAGAGAGAGAGAAATGGAGGAGAGAGAAATGGGGGGGTGTAGAGAGAGAAATGAGGGGGGGTAGAGAGAGAGAGAGAGAGAGAGAGAGAGAGAGAGAGAGAGAAATGGAGGAGAGAGAAATGTGGGGTGTAGAGAGAGAAATGAAGGGGGTAGAGAGAGAGCGAAATGTAGGAGAGAGAACTGGGAGGTGGTAGAGAGAGAGAGAGAGAGAGAGAGAGAGAGAGAGAGAGAGAGAGAGAGAGAGAGAAAAGGGGATGTGTCTCGGTTAAAAAATGGACTAAGGGTACACGCGTACGCGTTATTAATAGGACGGTTAAAATAGTGAAAACGACAACGTGTTACATTAATCCGACTTGTAACATCGTATATTCAATACCTTCAAACCATTAATTTTTTAATAAAAAGTCTAATTTAATTCATTCTAACACAAAGAGGATGTTCGTTGGTTGCAATACACTGGAAATTCAGATGGGGTGGGTTACCTAAGCTGACTCGTATATAATGAAAATCAGAACAAAATAGAATTTGGGCGTAATACAAAGTAATCAAAACGAGGTTTTATCACATGCTCATATATTTTTTTGTGAAAACAATAAACAGCTGAATACCAACTTTCGTAAATTACCTTTTTTGGGTAAAAACGGGGTGGTTCAGACTTACGATATGTAATATTAATATCAATGATGACAAGAAAAAATTCCCATTTATGGTCATACATAACATTCACGTCATAGGACTTTGTGATCATATATTTTGTGACAACAATAAACACTTGAATAACAACTTTTCTAAATTACCATTTTTGGGTAAAACGGGTGATTCTGACTTACAATATGTGATGTTATCATCAATAATGACATGGAAAAATTCCCGTTTATGGTCATACACAGCATTCACGTCACAGGACTTGCAGTATAAAAATCGTCAACGTCTCGCCCAACGTGCCCAAAATATCAGATACCTTGTACCACCTACATAATTTTCGTGCAACATGGAGAAGAAAATTTCACAAACGTAAGTTTTTATTTTTATTAAACTGTACAAATATAAAGTGCAGCGTATGTATATTTAAAAGTTTTGTGTCGAATAGCAAAATGCTTTTCAGTTTTTATGTATAATTTGATTAAATATTTCATAGCAAATCTTTTGTAAAATTGTATTATTTTTTATTACAAATTTAATGGCCAAAGTGTTCACATTTGTATTATTTAGTGTTTTTTTTTAAATTTACATTGTCTAATGAATCACATATTTTACTTTTTCAGTCCTTCCACACCCACGATGCCAAAAACATCAACTCCATTAGGAGAGACTGTTAGTGACATATCGTCAGTTCCTACGCCCCTTTCGGTAGCAGGTACAAGCATGTCACCAGTACCTGGACCCTCTACAGATACACCGTTCAGGCCAGATGTTCCAGATTGTCGGAAGCAGTTACATTTTTCTTCTGATGTTAGCCTCAAGTCATGGTCTTCGGACGACACATTACCACCTGATCAACTAATAATGTAAGTCCATATGTACCATGTTCATTTCTTGTTCATTTCGAGATATATAGGGTTAAGCATCATTCATTAAACCCTACACAAACTCACCTCACACACACACACACACACACACACACACACACACACACGCGCGCGTGTTTCTAATCCCCAACTCTCTACCATATTGACTCATACTCTTTTTTGATATAGAAACTATTATGGCATTGGCAATGTTTTTTTGTTTTTTTTTTTGTTTTTTTGTTTTTTTTTTAACCATAAAAATCGCATTATACACTTATTATGAAACTTTGTTTTTTTACAGAGCTGACATGTTGGCTAGACTCATTTACTTGAGAAAAGATAGAAGACTTTGCCAAGAGCAAGTTGTAGCATTGACTACAAAAATAGAACTATTAAACCAACAAATTGTGGAAATAGACAAATTTCTGAAGAAGGAATGTAGTGGCGAACTGGAAATTAATTGGCTTTAAAAAAATAGTTGACTATTCTAAGGACAAATATAGTGTCTATAACGGAATTTATATAAAAACGTGTTTAATATATTTATATTTTTTTTTTTTTTTGGTTTGAGGGATTTTTGGCTTTTTTCCGAGGTAAATTTATATTAGTTTAATCAAACACGTACATTTCCTTTAATATATAAATATCACGTGATTAAAAATACTAGGTTACTATAATGTTTACACATTCATTCATAAATATCTATGATATTTTTTCATTTGGATTTTTCTGTAAAGTCAGTGAACTTAAGGTTGTTCTTCTGACGACACTTTATCCGAGATGTAGAGAAATTTTTAAGTCTTTCATTTTTCGATTTTTTTCGACGAAAGACACCATTCGCTCTCTCGTTTTTTTTATGATTATTATCTTTGTCCGGGATGTAAAGGATATTTTGTTCTTCCATTTTTTCGATTTTTTTTTCGACGGAAGACAATATTCTTTTCCCGTTTTTATTGACATCGTTTATCTTCATCACGTGATTTAAAGAATTTCATTCATAATTCATACTATGGTGTTTACTCATTTTCACGATCACGTGATCAACATAAACGTGTATTTTAGGGCGACTTACTGATAGTTTGAGATGGAATTTTTCAATAGTTATGTTTCTTATTTTTACAAGGTATCTGATATTTTGGGACAGTTTCCTAAACGTACGGTTAGGTTTTGTTTTACTGTTCTTTGGGCATCTATTGTTTTATCCGAAATGTAATACAGTTTAGTTCTTTCATTTTTATCGTTGAAAGGCTATATTTTTTTCTCTCTTTTTGTATACAACGTTTCGAGGTATTTGATATTCTGGATTATGTGATAATGGTTTAGGATTTTTTTTTAAATCTATACATAAAAAAATTCCAATCATAAAAATAAAACAGGACTACAGTGTGTAACTAGTGTTTACTCATTCATGAATATTTCAATGATCACGTGTTACTTTCTTTTGAATACCTCACTCGGTTATTTTAAAATTTCTTAATTTAACTACAAAAAGAATCCATTCATAAAAAACTGGGTTACTACCGTGTTTACTCATTCATGAATCTTTTGATGATCACGTGGATACCAACGGTTGATTTTTAAAAGTTCTCAATTTAAATACAAAAAAAATCCATTCATAAAAAACTGGGTTACTATCGTGTTTACTCATTTAGAATATTTTAATGATCACGTGTTATTTTCTTTTTGAATACCAACGGTTAACTTTGAAAGTTTTTAATGTTAAAATACAAAAAATTACATTAAAAAGACTGGGCTATACTACAACGTTTACCTATTCGAAAAGATAATGATTAATTTTTCTTTAAAATATTCAGTTAAATTTAGGATACGGTGAAGTTTATAATCTTACCTTGATATGTTCTGGTCTTTATTCAAAATCTCTTTTTTTGGATCTGTACATATGTATGCTTACACGGTTATTTCTTGTTTGACACGTTTTCAAAATTACTACTATCTTAATAACCGTTAGTTTTATGCCTAACCAATCATTAAACTCTCATTTCAATCACATGCGGTTTATTGTTATCATTTATTATTGGGTTCACACCCCTTGTATATACCTGTCATATTGCACATGCAACTCTTATACAATAGACACACCCCCTTTACCACATTGCGGATGCATTGTACCATTACCTATGACAATGACACAATAGCGTCCCTTCAGAGGTTTTGTCGCATTGCGGGTATATTGCACCGCCCCCTTTTTGTTATGCTTTCGTATTCTACGGCATAGCGTCCCCTTCTCGGATTCGAACCTGCTACATTTCAAATGTTGCACCATTACCTATGATCATTACACATGATTTTGTCGCATTGCGGATGTATAAGACCGCCCCCTTTTTGTTATGCTGTCGTATTCTACGACATAGCGTCCCCTTCTCGGATTCGAACCTGCTACATTTCAAATGTTGCACCATTATCTATGACCATTACACAATAGCGTCCCTTCAGAAGTTTTGTCGCATTGCGGATGTATAAGACCGCCCCCTTTTGTTATGCTTTAGTACGTAAACCACTCCTTTCTACGTCATAGCGTCTCCTTCTCGGGTTCGAACCTGCTACATTCCAGACATTCCAACCCTCTGCGGTGTAGACCATGCTGCTTTTAATGACTTCCTTGTTATATCAACCTGTACTTTATTATTTTTGTTGTTTTCAAGTATACTCTGACATGATTTAATATCATATTTGTAGCTGCTGAAAATGAAGAAAAAAAGCTAAAACAAAACAAAGAAGCAGATTGTTTTGCTTGTGTCATATGTTCACACGGTATACAAGCTCCGGAGAGTGAGAAACACGGGGTATACTTACAACATGGCGTCGCTGGTATTGATGGATATTTTTTGTTGACCGAAGACATTATAAGCCTCTTCGAAAGTTCTAAGTGCCCAGCCTTAAAAGATAAACCAAAATTGTTCTTTTTCCAGGTAAACTCTTATTAAATATAGCACCGCGGTGCTGATGTACGGCGTAGTTGGGAAAATGGTGTTGGTGGTAGCACTAGGTCGCCAGGTAAGCATTGAGAGAAGTTGTAAACTTGTTATGAGGACCACGAAGCGGGACTGTAAGTTAACCAAGTGTATTGTTAAGTGCTGGGTAAGTATTGATCAGGGTTCAGTGGCGAAGAAGATGTTTCTAAACTGAAATGTGGTAAAAAGATGATCAAGATGAACATGAATTTCAGGTGTAAAAATGAAGCGTACTGTAAGCTTAAGCATAGTACTTCAATATTTTTAATTTTAGAAAGTACATGTACATGTAATTCAGTGTAGAACTAATCAAATACAAAGAGATACATGCCCAATCATTTGCAAATGATTTAAAATGGACAACTTGTTATTTTCCTTTAATTTGCCTGTTATATTAACTTTCTACTAAAAATGCTAATTTTAAATTACTCATTGTTTATATCTTAATATCTGGAATCTTGTTACTTAATTAAAAACAGTGTTAAAAAAATACCCGAGTGTATACATTGTTGCACTATACCAACGGTGCTCTAAAAATAGGAAGAACTTCACAAAGCACAATAACTTTTTGTTTTTCTTTTTCATCATCATGATCGAGATTTAAGTGAAATAAAGTGAAATGGCTTCATGAAAACAAATTAAAATTACAGAGAACCCATAAATTAAACACCTGTAATACTGTTAATTGGATTTCACGGTGAAACCGATCTATATCTAATGCAGGATTTACAAGGTAAATGAAATTTTATAGAAAAGTTTTCAAACATCGTTTTAGTTCTTTTGTTCTGATTTTTATTTTTGTAATTTCTTTTCTATTTATTTTGTTGAATTAACCACTAAAACAACTAAAATTAATAATTCAATGAATTTCGATAATTAAATTATCGGAGGCTATCGCGAGAAATGGAGTTAGTGACTGAAATCGGGACGAATTTCAATTATGTTGCAAAGATCATGAAACGGTTGAAAAAAAGATTGCCGTTTTTACTTTTAACTGACTATTAAAATGGACAGGGTGTCGTGATTTAAAAAAAAAAAAAAGAACAACAGGTTCTTGACTAAAAAGAACAGGCGCTACGCCATGAGAAAACATTTGAGCTGGAGCACTGAGTGTCGAACACAGGCATCGTTCATGAATATTTGCAAATAAACTATGTGTTTGGGCTACAGGGCACCAGTCGATTGGCCAATCAAAAACTCTGGGGTACGTACCATTTCATACAAGACACCAGTACCAACAAACGGTAAACGCAATAGTATTTTTTCTCCCTTTGGACCATTATGTCTGTACAACTTTAGTATTCTACGAGATTAGTTCGCCGAACTGCAGAAATGATTTTGCATCTAGCCGCTACATGTTAATAGATTCTGAAAATTCATTCCCGATGTCCAACAAATGTATTACACGTCCCAGAATTCATATCCCACGATAGAACGGATATATTCCTTTCAGGTGTTTTTTACAATGCGCACTATTTCCCGGCTGATGCGTAGTATGTCATAGTAAAAAAGTCTGATCTTAGCGGAAAGCCATATCATTGTACGCTTTTACTGACGTGAAAGCCGTACAAAAATGTTGGTACATTTCCCTTTAGCAGCGGTATACCGGGGATATGATACTTCTGGGAGGGATTAACAAATCTTCATATGCCATTCATTAAAGGACAAAAATGTATGATATCTCCGACAACTGTATGCTTATAAAAGTCTCTCTAATTACCCACGACAAAATCTATCGTTGCTTTCCGTCCATTCTAACCAAAAAGTGTTGATACATTTATTTGGAACATTTTGCACAAGGTATAAGTTGCAAATTTGATGCTCGAATACACTTGTCGCTTTTTATCCCCTCATTCGAATTCCTTTCGAAGAATGCGAGGGGATATTAAATGCGAACTTTCATTCTTCCTTCCATAAAACTTGTGACCTCTTGCATTGAGTAATTACCAAAATTTTGATGCACTTCTTCACGAAGCTCGGTGCAAATTATCAACATTCGTTGGGGACGCGCAATCATTAACCCGAGTTGGTTTTGCTCATTTCCCTAGAAGTTATGGACCTTTGAACATAATTGGAAATCACAAAAAGTACCTAATGGCGGGGTTCCTAATTGACGGAATGTTCTTGTTTCCTTTTAGGCGTGTAGGAGTAATTCCGAAGCTAAAACATACTATGAGAATTTTGACGTTGGAATACCTGTGACGGATCGCGTCGGTAAAGGAGAATACGATACCATCGACAAATTACACAGACAAGGTAACTTTAAAGTACTTCTGAAAATATAACGTTCTTGTGAAAGTGAATTGCAATTACTCTGTCATTAACAACAATAACAATAACTACAACAACACGTTTTACTCCACACTATTTGTAAGTTAATACATAGGTATACAAACCGACACAAACATACCGGTTCATGCCTAAACCGCATCCTAAAACAAAAGAAAACTGGCGGGTTAATTAAAACACGTGACCCTCCACACGGAAAGTGAGGTCGGGTGATCTGGGAAGACAACCAATTCCAGTTTAGCTAGCTTACAATTGTCACGTGTGTATCAAATTTAGAATGAAAGGAATGTGGAAGTTTGGACTTCAAATATACCCAGGATAATCAACAAATTGCGATGAAGACCTAAGCAAGCTTATTCTACGAAACAAATAAACCCACCACAATTTAATTTTCAAAACTTGTTATATTGTAGATTTAGATATTGAGCTTTCTGATGCGACACCGATTCTGAGGCCGACGATTCGGATTACCAATTAAACAAACAGCTGGACTCCTGTGATACATCCGGAATAAACCGTGTACCTGCGACCAATGGAGATATCGTCGACGGACGTCCGGTAAATGACGCTAGCCAATCAGAGGTAGACCTTGTGACTATTCCTTGTTATAATGACATGCTGTTAATGTTTGCCACTTCAGAAGGTAATTTATTTTACAACATAATGAAGTATCATGATTACAAACAGACATACCACATTCCAAAAAAAAACACAATGCTTAAAGCGGGGTAAAAACTGTGAAAACTGGAGAAAAAAAACTTACACATGATGCTAGTTGAAGTTTATTACGTTAGATTGCCTGTATCAGTGCGCTGTCAGCCTTGAAAGTGGTTAGGCGAAAAATTCAAGAACTTCTTGTGAGAAAAGCAGAAAGAAATTTGAATATTATCGTGAATGACGCGACTTTAATTTATTTATCATGTTGATGAAGACTGCTGACAATCATTTTTTATGATCATAATACATACATGCAAGAATAAGTACAATGGGGCTAGATGCTAAATTTTTAAAGAGCATATATTGTTTAATACGTTGTATTTATAAACCAACAATGTATTTGAAACATGATTACCATTTCGCCGCCATGGTGTCCGCCGATGGTCATCAAATGGTTTCAGTGTCCATTCGTTTATTATAACGTATTACCAGTTGTAATGACATGTTCCTAGTCTTTTTTGCGTGTCTCTTATTGTTATAAGTGTTCCTAGTTGTTGTAACCTGTTCCTGGCTGTTAGGGCGTTTACCAGTTGCTATGACGTTTATCGGTTGTTATGACGTGTTCCTGATTGTTATAATGTGTTACCATTTTATTAACGTGTTCTTTGTTGCAATTACATGTTTCTTGTTCTGGTTGCTTTTCAGTATTAAGTACATGTATATCAGCTACTAATGATACAAATACAGTGAAATCATCTATTTTTAGAGTGTCCAATGTTCGTGAACAAATATCATTCCATGTGGTGATAAATTCGCAATATGAGATTAAGTTATAAGTTTAGTTGGTAATTAATACTACTTCGTTGACAGATAAATTCGTGGGTAAGGTTGTTCACGAAAACAGCGAAAATTAGGTCACTACGAAAATCTATGATTTTACAGTTTTACATTTCCTAATCAATTTTTATTCTTCTGCCTTGTATTTTAGGTAAATTTGCATTTAGTTCCCGGTTAGGTGGATGGCTAATTCAATCTCTGTATTACACAATGGAAGAATACGGGTTTAAACACATGGATCTTTTAACATTCTTAAATATGGTTACATATGAAACTGTTCAAAACACGAGCATTTAACCCTCCGGAGCCAGAAGACGAGGATGATATTGAGGGACATGAAACTGGCTTTACCGTGGCAGTAAAGTGACACCATACATAACACATATGCTTAGGGGTGATATTTACTTCAATGATTCTAAAATGAAAAGAGGAGGTCAGTGTTAAAGAATATGAAGAAATTATTTATAATGGATTAGATGCAGAAATCTGGAAACATGCATTGAAGTATTACTATTAATGGACTGACTTTTTGGGCATTTCTTATTGCATCCTATATGTACCACTGAAATTGACCAATCGGAGAAAAGGAAAACACTCAGTCATATAATATTATGTGATGACCCCCATTTCCGTGCAAGGCAAATTAGCCATAACTCGCTAGTGCGTATTTTTCAGTTTGATCGAAATTATCTGAATGTCAGAAATAAGCCAACATACAAATGGAAATTATAGCAATAAAGCGCCATTTATAAACAGTTCAATTTGTTAAATATGCATTATTGAATGAGTAGCATTTGCAGCTAAACGATAATAGGACCGGAACATTTAATTACCAAGGTAATCAACTAAATTTAACGATGAAACATCGTTTTACAGATACGTTGACGTAAACGTCATTACTTAATTAATAGCGTATGGATTCAGCAAATTGTTGGAAAAACTTAAGCTAAACTCTATGGTAAGTAAATGACCCGGTCCTGAAATTGATTCGCGCGAAATGTCCCTCATTACTTTATCCCGCCTAACCTACCGTGACACGGGACCTCGTTTATTTTTAAGTTCCCATCCGAAAGAATGCGAATTTCAGTTTGTAATAACGAGTGCTTGACGAAAGAACAGCCACTATCCGCTTTCAAGTCTTGAGTCAGACCCGTCGAGGATCGAACCCACAACCCCCAACTTACGGAGCGAGCACTCTACCAACTGGGTTACCGCAATGGTATATGTTTGCGTTTCTAGTAAACATGTGAAACATAAAAGAAAATTAGCCAAATTCATTCATTTAATATCAAATAATCCATAAGTGATACTTTTTCTCAATGAAAGACATATAGGTTGAATTTGTAGTTTTCTTGGATATAGTATGAGTGTTGTAATAGTATGTTCAGTATGCATGGTATTTCGACAAACACCGGAATTTTGACGACAGAATTTTAAATCAATGCAGTCGAACCTGCCTTAAAGGTCACCTGCTTTTAAAAGTTAGTAAAATTTGATCCACATTGCTCTTTATTCATAATTGAACCGCTATATAAGGTCCACCTGTCCACAACGAACACTTTTTTCCGGCGATTGCCTTTAGTTGACTATAAAGAAAGTTTTGACTGTATTTATAAATAATGAACAAAGCATTGGTATTTCTTTAATAAATTGCATAACAAGATTATTCGATTTTGCAAAATAAAACACAATCCATCTAATTATGCAGTTACAATAAATAATTAAAGTTAAAGGGGTATGACCGTTGTTTCTCTGCTGTGACCATCTACAAGTAAATTGTGGCCATCTCCATTTTTCTCTGGTAATGGTCATGCACAAGTATGTTATGGGCATTTTGTTGTATAGGGTTATGTGTACAAGTAAATTGTGGTTGATGTCTGTACCATGTACCAATTTAATTTGTTTGCTAATTTCTTAAACAATTAAAGATCAATACCATTTGTTACACTTGATGATAGGATCGTCTAACGTCATACGTATTTTGACCATCTTTGAACTCACGATACAATGCATAAAACAACATTGAACATTTAAGCGATAAAAGACAATCAAAGGCGAGAGAATGTGTTTTACATTATCCCAGAACTGAGTTCCATAGCATGCTTGTTGAAGAGGCGTTATCTGCTGGTATCGAAACTCGCCAAAAATATCAACAAGCCAAGTACCTATATTTATAAAAGCTAATAGAAAGCAAGCCTGTTCTATCGTGAATGAGTGATTTCTTCGTCTATACGTGCTACAACGTTTGGCTTGAATCAAAAAAGTCGTCTGATAGAAGTCTGAAATCAGTAGCGCTATTGTGTCAAATTTTTCCCCATATACATTTTCAGAAGAAATATTTCTAGAAACAACATCACAGAAAAAGCTAGCAATTACCCTAAATTCCTCATATGCAAAAACCCCCGTGCAACTCAGAATTAGAACCAGTTCATCAGATCGGAGTGAATTAGGACGAGTTATTGTCGTCTGTTCTTGGAGTTTGTAAAAGCCAACAAGAGGACATATCACTAATAAAACCTTATGGACATATTTTGTACAGTAAAAGAACACTTCCGAATCTCCATCCAGTGGTACATCTAAAATTAAAATCAGCATGTAAATCAAATTTATCACGAGAATTATTCCGATGACAACGAGCATTAAAACATAAATAATTCGCGAAAAACAACTACCGCAACTATTCTCTTCTGTATTCGGAAAAGATTCAACCAATGGACGGTTTTCCTGGTTTAAATTATGGAACGAGTCCGTATCTGCGATACTGTTTGTGTTGCCCACTTCATTCCATGTTGCTGCGATTACTCCAACGGCCGCAAGAGAGAATCCTATGTTGAATGGGTTGAGTAACTGGTACGCTATGTCAAGTCCTTTGTTACCTACAGTGTTATTCAAACGGATACATGTATTTGTCACCGTGTTATTTAATGTCGATTCGTCATCGATTGTTAACCACAAGTTTTGTTTTTGCGACTGGAGGAGTAACGCAAAAAACCAAACGGAACCGTTAGCGATGAACAACGTCATTAAAGAACAATTGATAGACAGAGAATCTCTTAGTTCTGTCTGTGAATTAATTAGCTGTACAAACGTAAATATCTGTAAAAGATTGAACAACAGAAGACATAGATTGAATACTAAATCAGCATAAAGTGTGTCATAACCTGGGGTATTAGATAAAATACAATCGAGATCCAAAAATATGTCGAAGGCTATTTTGATTATTGATAAAGAACCAAATACAATGATTGCTGAACTTTTGGTGTTGAAAGTTCTTGTTGATGCATTGTCGAGGCCACATAGTATCTGTATACTGTTCAATATGGCAGTTACTACCCCAATTGCAAGAAAAGCTAGGAGGAAGTATTTCACTGTCTGTAAGGCGATGGGATGGTCTAGGACATCGCTAGCTTGTACGATAATAAAAACACAAGCAAACGAAAACGTAAACGACGCAAGAACAACTGTACTAATACGCCCATCTGAGTACGGTTTCCCTTGAAGTGTTACGCCATTTCCTGCTGTAAAAGGCAAAACAACTACCCACGTCAATCTAGTGTAAAACGGCGCATCCTCCATTATTCCATCAGCTGTTTTCTGGTATACGAGGAGTTATGCCCCTTTGACTGATTAAATCAAAGTACCTTATAGCACGATTAAGACTGAAATAAAAGAAATGAAAATTGTAATGAATTCTGCCCCTGATATATTGGTATATCTTATTTATATATATATGTGTGTGTGTGTGTGTGTCTGTGTGTGTTTAACAATAACAATAAACTGAACAAACGTAGGGTATGCTGAATGCTCGTTGCGCCCAACATAGGATTTACTCACAAGTACAACATTTACCCAAAGGCATTGGAAACATAAAAATCTCTATAAATACGGCCATTTGTTTCTATATAGCATCTTGTTTCAAAATTACACGTACTTTGTTTAAAGTAGTTTCTTTAAAATAAACGGTATACCTCGTGATGTAATGTGACCAACATAAATTGCTATTTCCGGGTACAGAACAATAGACCTGGTAATAAATTGCGCCATAACTTCATCAAACAACGTATCATTTTATATAACCTACAATAAATTATTCAGTTCCTTCATATCAGATTACAAAATCAAATAATTTATACGACAACTAAAAATTTACACTATAATAACTTTGATCGAAGTAATGTGTATACACGATCCAAGTTTTCCATCAAAGCTTTAAAGGAGGGGGCTCTCCGAGTAAAAGCCAAACCTGCCGACCTAAGATATTTAATATAGACCAGTATCTTTATGTAAAGAGAACATATGGATAAATCTCTTGTACATCATAGGAAACATGCATTATTTATGTATGAACTGAAAATCTAAACACTACCCATGTATGCTAAAATTCTCCTATATGAATATTCCTAATGAGTTCAAACGGACAGTTTAATGTTGTTTGCCTAGGGATATAATAAAAAATCTCTAATATGCATCTATACTGCTGAGACCACTAATCCATTGACCGTAAGTATCACTTGAAGCGTGATCTAGTTTTGGATAGTTATTTTGACCTAAATAGGAATTGCGATTAGTTAAACCTCAACTCTTTTGGGTTTAGAGAGAACAACGTCTTTAAAGCTCTAGTTACAAAAATGTTTTTTGTGTGTAGATACCCTTCAAATTATCTTTTATCAAAGATGTGACACGAGTTTTTTTTTACAAAAATCATGAAGAAAATCGAAAGCCAACCATATTAAAACAAACCATACACCAATTGCTGTTCCGTTTTAATGACATACATCCCTACTCACCTTATGACGCCATATATCGCAAACAATGTTTTGGCTTAATTTTCACCATTTATTTATTCATCATGTTTCGATGGAGGTAATCTCAACAACCGTTTTAGTTATATTGTTTCAATGAACTTTTTTGAGTAAATGGTAAAATTTACACCCGGGAAAAGTGTTCGCAGAGTTTATTTTAATCCTTTTGATTTTAGTCATTACAGCCATTTCGTGATTTAAACTCCCGCATATAACTCCTGTCTGTGTATATATTACGATATCTCGTGTAAATATTGATTACCCCTTACCTATTGCTACAAGAACATGCCATCTGGCTATGAAGTATATTTACCTTTAGGATGGACGTAAAAACCCATTCTATCACTCAATCAATCTTACATTATATGTCCTAAGATGTTGACAGATATATCGTAATATAAAACTTAAAACGAAAGTAGATTACGTGTTAATTTTTTTTAACTTTTAATGGAAATTCCACAATAGGAAGTTATAACCTATATCTAGAATTAATATGATAATCACTAGTATAATATCAACTGTTATCATGATGTGTGATAACAGCATTGTTTTAAATAAACACCCGGGTTCACTAATAAAACCTTGCTTATAAGGGTAGGTTTGCACTATAAAAACCTTTAATGAAAATCTTTGATAAAGGTACTTTGATCAAAGTTAACTAACTAATACTGGCATGTATCTATTTTCATTTTATGTCAAATATAACAGGGAAGGACATCGGTAAGGGGTACTTATTATTTTGTATTAGAATTTATGTCAGTAAAAGTTGAATAAAATCATAATTTTCTCTAAATTGTCTTTACGGCACTGGGTTAACCATTCCAGTTTTCCCGCAAGCGTGTGACCTACAGACATGATGAAACGAAATGCGATTCATTAGCTCATGGCCTCGTTTCCTTGGTTGAAGTTTTTAACTTTCAACTTAATTTACCTATTTTCAAAGTTTTTCATTAACACTGGAAATAAAAAATTATCATTGGATTCCGGAACTAATCTAAATGGCGGCTGTAGACAGCGAGCACTACACGAAGTTGAATCAATGTTTATATAATATAAATACATGACATTATAAACCAAAGGCTGGTTGGTTGGTGGAATGTTCCTTAACGTCGTATCAGCAATTTTTCAACTATCCGCGACGAGAATTATTATTAAACTCTATGGATTAATCTATGAACATTCGTGTATGCATGTGAAATGAGGGTGTGTTTTAAGGTGTGCCTGGTACCAGCGCGCACACAGGACGACTTTAATGTGCTAGCTCACCGAGCCAATACGCCACAGAAAAGCGTACCACTCCCTTAGTCACATTATACTGACACCGAGTGAACCAGTTAAGAACAACGGCAAGGAAAATTTACTTTCCCACATGTGGTCTGAGTGGAACTCAAACCCGCTGCATTTTTAGACTGACCTCTTATTCATTAGGCCCCGCGGCCTCTATAAACTAAAGTAATTTAAAAAACATTTTTGCAACTATTATATTATAATGATTGCTGAAATAATAAATGCACACGATGCAGTCACCGCACCACCGTTGCGCGTCATAGCAAATGGCAGTAAAACCTTTTTTTGACGTCAGATTCCATTTATGACGTTCTGTACTTGCCTTATCATCGCTCGGGTCATTTTTCGCTGTTCAGTAAATTGATTTGTTGGAAATTTGTCAAAATCATTTATACTACAGTATTGGCAAATTTATTTAACTAGTTAGTGCACACTCTCAAAGTCAAAAGACAGGGAAGTGGGGCCAGGCGCTCCGGTAGGGTAAGCGCCTTCTGCTTTACTAGCAACGCCAATAATAGAACTATTTTTTTGTTGGGAGAAATTTTGGGAGGAAATCGTCGACACTCGGCAAGAGACCTGAAAAATGCTAAACTTGGATAGAATGACTGTTATTTTAAGAAATAAGTCACAGCCGCGTATCGTATAATAAACGCTTTGATTTCACAATTTTGATCCAAGTACTACTGATGAAGAATTGTATTCCAAAACGACTCTCTAATGCTGTACAATAAACACTGGTATAAGTAATATGTATCTGATACACTACTAAAAACTCAAACTTCTTGAACCAGGATGAACAAGTATGACAAAAGAGATTTATTTATTATTTCCTTATTTCAACTTAAAACTGTTATATGTGTCCTGTTTACTACTTGTTTAGCATACATGTATAAAAATAAACAAGGGTTTTTTCTAAGCATATGCAATTTTAGGAAACCTAAATTGAGAAATCATTTTCAGAAATACCTTGTCCCTTTATTTACTCTCTTAAATACTGTTTACATAAGGAACACTGAAATCTAGTGATTTATCATCAAAACTTAACTGCATAAATAAATAATTCAATTTCACATTTTAACGAATATTTATTGACTGAATGATGTTTTATGTCCCAGTAAAGAATATTTCATGTATGCCGAGACGTCACCAGTTATAGGTGAAGTGGCAAAAATTTTTACCTTTGCAGTGCGCTTAGGGCAATGTGCAGGGGAATTGTCTGTCCTGACACGAGGTATCAGGTTTTAAGGTCTCTTCCAAGGCACTGTCGAGTGCTTGCGGAAAGAGTAGTCACTACCTGTCATGAAATCTGGTCACACCCCGAGTGGGGTTCGAATCCACTACCTCTCACATGCTTTTAACTAAGACAAAACTAACAAAATTGTGTGTATTTTTATAGATATTATTAAGTAAAACTCCAATCCAACAAATGAAACCAATAATAAGTCATGTGATATCCTTCCCTGGAATCCATTACAAAACATCCGGGCAACAGAGATTCTTCTGCATCATCAAACACGAATGTCGTGGGTGTAAGGTAAGTTCCGTTCCACTCAATATCACAAGCCGGATGTGACGCATCCATTATCACCGAGGAGTAGAAGACAACATTTACAGTCTGAAATAAGTATATTGATAAGTTTAATACTTTGCAATATAGAATCTAAAACACGGCAAATAAAACCACGTGACCAATTTTTTTCTGAATAGATTTGACCCTTCCAGAACATCTGGGCTTATTTCCTGGTGAAAGTTCACGTGTATAACATAATTTGCAGGTTTCTAGGTTTTTAGTTTGGGATTATAATTTATGATGGATTGATATGTTTGTTTTTTATTGTTTTTATCTTAAATTACATCTGACGTTTAAATATGACAGGGATGTTGCCAGCCTAGGCAATCTAGACCCTCAAAAACTTTTTTGACTGTCACTACCTTCCGGCTATATAAGCACTGAGTTTTCTGTGTTTGGTTTTACTAAATATACACCGGAAGCCATGAAAGTGTGAGTGGCAACAAAAACATAACAACCAGTCGATATCCAAAACGACAAGCCAATATCTAAGTACTCACCATTTCACTAGTACCACTGTCGGACCCATCTCTGACAGAAAAGTCCAATGGGCCGTGGTCACAAGCGCCTACATTTATACTCTCCCTGTTGTGTCGGTTTGGTTTTAATGGGTCTGTAAGTACAGTAGCAATACATCCACTACAATTAAATAACATTAAATACATACAATTTCAAAAATAAGAATGTTTGCAAATTTAATTAAAAACAGAGTTCCATCTGGAAGTTACAAAGTTAGAAATTCCGTAAATAATGTGTAATGTAATCTGTTGACAAAACTTACGAGGGGAGGTCAAAAAGTTCATAGAACAACATATTCAGCCAAGCGTAACACACATTTTCTTTACTTATTAAGACAATACAACATTCTGCCATTTTAAACATATCGAGTTTATTTGTCACAACATATTTGTATAATTCTCAAAAACATTCAACTTAATCACCTACCCTACAGTCCCGATTTGGCACCCAGTTATTATTTCCTATTTAGAAATTTGAAAACCTATTTTAGGGGAATCAGATTTCCTGATGATGATGAACTTAAGGCTGCCACAGAGGCATGGTTTCAGGACCAAACCGAAGACTTCTATTTCAAAGGTATAGACAGTCTGAAAGAAAAGTGGGCTAAATGTATTGGGGTAAATGGGGACTATATTGAAAAATAATAATAAAATGTATGGTTTGTTGCGGCAATATATACCCCGTTCTATAAACAATTGGACCTCCCCTCGTATCTCGTGCATAGTACGAAGAACTGGAATCTTTGTCATTTTTAACCAAACTTTAACTGATACTTAATTAAACAGATTGATGCATTTTAGTTTTCAAAAGAAACTGCTTCTTTCCGATATATCCTAAAAAGGGTTTACATTAGAACAATTTATTTATTACTAAACCTGTTCTAATTTTTAGCACTAGACGTCCGTTTCGAAATCAGTATTGTAGGAACAATTGCTGAATTCCAAATATTTAAATATATTAAAATGAAAAAAAGGAAAAAATCAAAATGTACTTTACTAAATCCCCCTAAAGATATATTTTGTTACTTTTTACTAAAAATTTCATTTTAATTTTGCTAGAATGCATCCTAAAAACTACTGAATTAACCACGGAGAACCCAATAAGGGAATAATTTTCAGCAAAACCTTATGTATCATTGAAACGGCTTAATTATATTTATATTTTATATTTTATATTATATAATTAAATTATAGCACCCACGAACGACTGCATTTTCTATGCGGCGATATATCCGATACCCCTGTGTAAATGCACTATGATGTAGTCTGTGCTCACTAAGGGAAATTTATGCTTATCTATAGTTCACACAAGCTGCTTACAGTCAGCAGGATTATCAATGACCTAAAACATTTTATGACCGATGCCACAATAGCGTTGATAAATATGATGTCTTCAAAATCATCCTGGATATGTTTGACTTCGCATAGAACCATGTTCTGTTTTTTCTCAATTTTGATTTTACACGTGGCGGGTGTAGCTAGTTACATATGAGGTGCTTACCCTTCCGGAGCACCCAGTCTCACGTCTTTGATGTAAGTGTTTAGTTTTATTTGATATTTTTCACTTTAAGACTTAGATTGGGTCATCGACCGGTATGTTTGAGTCAAGATATATTACTAAAAACTGGACAAATAAAAATGATGAATGTAAATAATTAAAAACAGCAATACCGGTCCATGTCCAATTGACAATCCCAAAATCTTCTAGAACGGGCAAATTAATTAAACACGTGTACGTGGAATTCCAACAGGGAAGTAAGGTCTGATGCTCTTGAAGGAAAATCATCTCCTGTCTAACAGCTTAAACCACCAGGTGAATAATCAGCTTGAGGATTAAAGGACCTATGGGACGTCAAGCACATCAAGGATATTTGTCGATGCAGATACTTTACTAAAAAGTACTTAATGTTGATTCAACCCATCAAAGAGCCATTAATTTGATCAAATCGAAATAAAAAGAATATTCTGAAAACTTACTTTGGGTCCCATGTGTCATTTACGGTAACCAGGAAACGCATTGACGTCACATTTTTTGCACGGTAACCATGGTTATGTGACTGGAGATGTGTACTTTCATATATTGTAAGTAAATTGCAAACATATATAAATATAAGGCACAGAATGTGTTTCGACATTATGATGTTAGATTTAAATGATGAGAAATGACATATGGCTTTACTATATTTGATTTAATCAGAACTATATGATATCATTTTGTCACATTTAGTGTGAAGGTCGGACATATTAAACTAGCTCCCTTCTAGCGTAATATAACCGCTGCGGCAGATCAGTTGATTGAGAACTAGCTCCGTAAGTGGCAGGTCATGGGTTCGAACCCCGAGCGGGTCTGACCCAAGACTTGAAAGCGGGTAGTGATTGTTCATTACCAAGGATTCGGAATTACGAAATGAAAGTGACGGTTCTTTCGGATTTGAACTTAAAATAAACAAGGTCTCGTTTCACGGTATACTTGGCACGCAAAGGTAAAAATGTTCCACCTTCGCTTATAGCTGGCGACGTCTCGGAAGAAGTGAAATATCAGCTCGGTCACTATACCTCTCCAGACAACACTATAGGAGAACAGTTCCCTCGGGAGAGGTTCATAATAGATTAATAGTACATGTATGATGTACATGATCCAAAATATATTTCTTAATTAAGAATTTTCCGTCGTTCCAACTAAAAAGCTAACACAGTTAGATGGTTACTTTGTTTGCTTGTTTTTTTTTAAATCCAACTTGCATATAATATATGTACTTTAAACAGCTATAGCAGAACACAGCGACACTAATTTTTAAATTTTATATACATGTTACCAGATTTATTTAATGTCGCTCATGTAACAAAACTTAGCTTGTCTACAAAATGCTAGCATCTATAAATGTGCATAGAAATCTTTAGTTAGACAGTTTTTTCTGCATGTTTGTCCTGTTGTATTTTCTGGGTTGCATCAAAACTCTTTCTGTAACTAGTGTACTTTGTGTTATCCGCTACTGCAAGGCCGCGATAAAATTGGTATTAGGGATTAACACTTGGTATAATAGCTTTTATTACTGAATATAGAATTGTATTATATATATATATATATATTCTGCTACTTCCACATGTTCCAATGCAGCGATGTAATTGGCATCAGAGAGATATATTACTTGGGTGTGGGTATTTAATGTTAAGTAGTGATAAGTTGTATTTGGATTGTTATTTTTGCGTGGGGAAGTGTAATTATACAGTACTTTAAATAAAACCAAAATGTCATAAGAATGATAGAGATAGTTTTGAAATTGAAGTTATGATCAGGTTATAATTAAATTAAATTAAATTAGAGTTTGTTAGCTATAGTAACATATATGTCATTGAAGGGTTTGCTGGATTATTCTAACTTGCGCGTTTGTGGAGCTGAATGTGTCCTATCAGTACGAATACGCTTTTTCTAACCTGGTTTCGAGCCGATTTCTAAGTTTCAGGGAGCATAAAATTGCCATCTGTTGAAGTTATTGTGTTTGAAACAGTATGGGCAATATGTTTGATACATTTTTCCAAGAATTTTTCCTCTTTCTCTTGGGTTTTTTTATTTGCCAAGCATCACAAGTGATCCTAGTGATCAGATCACCTTTGACCATAGATAGCACCTTGATTCAGTGATTTCTGAAACTGAACTTCACCATAAATCATTTTAAATAGATCAGGAATTTTTTGCGATCTCCAATTGATGTTTGATTTCAACACATGGTTTATAGACTCACAATTATTGTTTTTCCAAGATGGTGGCACATTTTTATTTGTTTTGCGAACTTCATCAAGATTTTTTTAGTGTATGTATAATTTTGTCCCTAATGTAAGAGTATATTATATCCCCGTGGTCGATTTGCATTCTATCACAGTTAATATTGAAATCAAGCGGTTTACCAACCAACGCCAGTCCAACATTGCCAAAACTTGTTTTTAAGATTTAATTATTATCCTTGTTGTCTTAGATATCGTTTTTTACATTTTAAATTTGTTAAAGAGTGAGATCTTTTGAAAGAAAAGCCGATCTTATTGCATTAGTCAACGCCTTCTCATCATTCTCAAAATCAACATTTTAGTACACAAGCACCTGGTGTAGCTCCTTTGTCATATGACAAATGGGTGAAAAAGTAAAGAAATGTGACGTTTTTCCGTTCCTGGTGCAAAAACGGACCTTACAGAATAGGAGGAATGTCTGTACCTTTACGTGTCAAACGTTTATCCCGGAAAAACAGAACATACGGCATAACAAGGACCTAAGTTAAAGATTAGATCTACTCTGTGGTTAGCCTACTTTTTTTCGAAACGTTCTTTATAATTGATACATTTTTCCCGATTAACTTCTTGTACGAGAATAAATATATGAGAAGCTTTTTTCAAAACATATTTTATTACATATTCCTCGACAACACTGAAGTATTTATTCATTTTATCCGAATGTCCAATCAAGGAGGTAGAACCAGTAATACGTCATGTGATAACCTTCCCTTGAGTCTCCGGTCATACAACCCGGAAGTAAGGACATGTCCATCTTCTTTGGAGACGGAACTAGGTACGATCCATTCCATGGTATACTACATGTTGGAGGAGAAGCGTCTTCTATTACGGACGAGTGGAATACCAAATCTACTGTCTTTAAAATAAACAAACAAGACACTTGATGTGACAAAAGCAACATCTTTGCGAACTTAAAATCAATAACATAGTAATAACCACAAGAATAAGCATTTCAAAATTTGCACATATAATCCGCCAAATGCCAGGCTATTATAATCAGAGTGCCTAATGTGACTTTTTTGTTGCTTGTTTTGGGTTTTTTTTATGGGATGCGTTGTGTTCTTAATTGCATTTTTTCGTACACCGGACAGAAAAATCTCACGCGCACACCAGTGCTAGATTTTTATGTGTTGTCCAGTTTGTCTGGTACTGCCTTACGCGACAATTAAACAATCAGGATGGCGTAGCCGATCATTATGCTTGACGTCATAAAAACAAAGCGTTTTTTATTTTTATTTATTTTCCAAATATGTGTTTTATTTTACTTTTTATTCAAAAAATTTCATCGTCAGAGTTGTTTTATATTTGCACTGAATACAAAGTGTTGATATTTAAAAAATTTGAAGAGTTGTCGATGGGATTATTTTCAAAGGGCGGATTTGTACAATGCATTATTTGCCCAAAGAAATGCAAGAGGCCCCATGAGTGTACGTGTTAAGTTGTGTTTTTATCACTCATAAAGGTTCTAATGGTACTAGAAATAGAATCTGTCACCTATTTGTGACCGATAAGGGTTGATCTGTCTAGAATGATGTGATGTAACATATCCTAATATCGGCAAAGCCTCGATTGGGATATATGTTACATCACATCACCCTCGACTGAGATCATACGGTATCGGTCACAAACAGGTGGCAGATTCTATTAGTCTGTAACCAATTACATGTTTTAAAGTTGTCTGGTAAAATTTTAGTCTTTCATAGATGTTACCTTGTGAATTTCATCTATAAATGAGATTTTTAATATTATGATATCAAAGTGTCTGTGATGCTTATGATTGACTTGAATCATTATTATACTCTCTGATCAAATTCCAGGTAAATTATTGCATTCATACATTTGTATTAACTGATAAGTAAAATATATTATTGATTTTCATGGTGAACAAATATTTGTTGTTTGTTGTAAACTTCTTGGTTCACAAATACACATGTCAACGAAATAGTATATATAGTCAAAAACAAACCTACTAATCCATATCCGAATCAGAATCCAGAAGCAAAGTAAAAACTTTGGAACTGACAAGTCAGGTTAGACACGTGAACTTCCACCAGGGAAGTGAGGTCGGATGCTCCGTAAGGGTAAGAATCTAGCTTCACCCACCACGTGTGTAATCAAAATTGTGTGAAAGGAACATGGAACTATGGGACGTCAAATATATCCAGGGCAATCCTGGAGACTTCAAACTTACTCTAAACATTTACAACAAATCCCGAAGTTAGCGCCCCATTGAAATTACTCTAAACATTTACTATAAATCACGAAGTTAGCGCCCCATTGAAATTACTCTAAACATTTACTATAAATCACGAAGTTAGCGCCCCATTGGACTTGCTCTAAACATTTACAATAAATCACGAAGTTAGCGCCCAATTGAATGTTTTTATCAACAAACATTGGGACGTCAAATATATCCAGGGCAATCCTGGAGACTTCAAACTTACTCTAAACATTTACAACAAATCCGGAAGTTAGCGCCCCATTGAAATTACTCTAAACATTTACAATAAATCACGAAGTTAGCGCCCCATTGAAATTACTCTAAACATTTACAATAAATCACGAAGTTAGCGCCCCATTGAAATTACTCTAAACATTTACAATAAATCACGAAGTTAGCGCCCAATTGAATGTTTTTATCAACAAACATTGGACGAAAATAAATGATTTCACAGTATGGCGTCCTGAACGCAGACCTATGTAATTTATCTATTCTATATAATAGTACTATACCATTTGACTTTTTCCATCGTTGGAGGACACAACTCTAAAGTCTAGAGGACCATGGTCACAATCAGCTACGTGTATTGCTTCAGTAAAGTTGTGTTTCACTCCTGGTCTAAGAGGAGGTGTGGCAACGGTTGCTATGCATGACCTGGAGGATAAGACAGACAATTTAAAATTTAAAACTGACCTTTTAAATAATGTAAATTTGTCAACAGTTCGAAACATAAGAAATTACCGAAAACCCGTTAAACCACCCATACATATATCTATATATATCTA
The DNA here is from genome assembly GCA_021292105.1 of Anadara kagoshimensis. Lineage (NCBI taxonomy): Eukaryota > Metazoa > Mollusca > Bivalvia > Arcoida > Arcidae > Anadara > Anadara kagoshimensis. The sequence goes on along the minus strand of CM037871.1, from coordinate 52,320,186 downwards.
TTGAATGGATATTTGCAAAGAAGAATGCAAGTTAAAAACAAAAGTACTGGTTTGAGCTTTAAAACCGAATACTATTTTATTATTATATTCTACCAGTTTTAACTTTGATTTTTTGTAAGTAGTTGTGTCAATAGGTATGCATATAATTTCTTGTTTCGTATTACAATAAAATTTTGTAATTGTCAGGTAAACGTTTTTAAGTTGCTTTTTTACCCTCCGTGTGCAAGAGACAATTGTTAGATGAACAGGAACTGGAAGATACTTAGATAGGGGAGATAACTGTAATGACATTACTACATTCGTACAATCAAAAAGTAATCATATAGAATTTATGTAGAATCCGCTCCAGTTAAATATGCTCTAGGTTCTTATATAAACCGAAGGAAAACGCCAGTGTATGAAAAATAAACATCTGATAGCTGATATGACGCGGCGAGACTTCTGATTTTTTTATTTCAATGTTTGTCATTAATTCGTTGAGATTGCATGTAATGCCGTGAAGAGAAAACATTTTGCAAATGTAAGCATTTAATACATTAAATCATTAGGAAAGACGGTTAAAACATAGTTCGTAATGAATACTTAATAGCATACTGTAATGTAACCAAATTTATGTTTACTTTAAAATAAAAATCTCTTACCCCCATGTGTCATTGACAGTGACCAAAAACCGGATAGAGTCTACATTTCTTGGCAAAACAGCATCTGATGATTGTATGATAATAGCCAACACAAACAAAATAATATTTAATTTTGCCATTATAAAGACATTAAGATAAGTAATTGTCAAAGAGAATGCAACAGGTGTTTTATACCTTAAGTTGCAATCTTTAAATTCAAAGTGGAACTTTTGGTAAATAATCAGGTCAATATTTAGAGAGGTTAACGTTCTTTATACACCGTTGTTACCTTGTACAGTGGTTTGTGTTACATAGATACTGTAAACACATCACGTAATAATTTTGGCGGTTTGCGCGGTAATTCATGATCAGTGCCGCTAATTTATGTCCATCGCTAAATCAAATAAGATCATAGTGATTCATGTAGTGATACATGAGATTTACTTACTCAAGTCAATAAAAAGTTTTCCGAATCATAATTCAAGTAGGTATGATATGCGCAATTTCGATAACAACTCTTTTGGTCATATCAAAACCTCGTATGGGGCCTCAATATGTGGATTTCATAAAGCGTTGAAATTGTCTACGTCTAACGAAGTCAAGATTTCATTAGGCGTTGGACATCTTCACGAGATGTAACAATGCGTGATGAAAAATTTTTATCTATCCATGACCGGTGAAATACAAATCTACTATCCCAATACCGGGGTCTGAATTTCTGTACAATCCTAAATAAGTTGGCTTGAGAAAAAAGAAAGGACCGATTCTTTAAGTTCTGCTTCATATTTAAACTTATTATTATCTCATTTATGACGCCACGAATAGCTATATTTGAAGTTGTATGACAAATTTAATGACTTCAAATTTTCTTCTGTCAACTTTCTTTTTCTATGCAACAATATGCATATGCTTTTGGTGTTTTTGTTTTACAATTAATACTATATGGTAGAGCTTGTACTCACTACTTATACAACGAAGCAAATAAATTGTTGGCCAAGGAAAAGTATAAAACTAGGCTTATTAGGGCCATCAAAAAGGTTTATGATCATCAAAGTATTTGTTGATAAATATTATGTCTCTGTGTCCAGGATTGTCCTGGATATTTTGGACTTCCTATAGCTCCATGTTCCTTGTTCTCTCAATTTTGATTACACTTGTAACAGGTGTAGCTAGCTAAACATGAGATGCTTACCTTTCGGGAGCACCCGGTCTCACTTACCTAGCGGAAGTTCATTTATAACTTAATTTGTCAGTTTCGTAGTTTTAAATTTGCTTAAGGATTGTGATTTTTTTTTGTCTTGCTTCTTTTTTCATTATTTTTTTCTTATACTGAAAAAGGTTAATTTTTATATTTATGTCCGTATTTATTGACAAAATATTATAAAATAAATTCGAATGGTTTCCACTGACTAGTCATTTCAGTGCCCTTCTAAAATTAGTAGTTTTTTCATAAGTGATGCCAATACAATTGTCTTTCCTTGTCTAATCATGTTGTGTTATTTGCGTATTTTGTTTCGTATTTTGGTGCTATTGGCTGTTGCAAGTGGCGTGATTTTTCAGCTACAACGTTCTGCAGTTCTATTATCATTATATGTTTAATATGCAACACCTTAATGCCACTTGCTTCTGTTTCATATCTAATCTGAAATATGGTTTTCTCAATAATGTAAAATACTTTGTAGCTCAAAAATATAAATTTTTAAACCAAATAAAGATTGAAGCCCACTTACAAGATGTAAATTTTGTTTCTTTGTCAAAATTGTTTTTATATCTTAACAGTCTTTAAAACAGTTGTCTTTTAAAATGAACATAAATAAACACGATTTATCAACATTTCAATCCAAAATGGTATGTTTTATGTCTTATTTCTATTTTCCTTATTTTGCATGTTCGTTTGCTTTATGTCCTTGTATTTTTGGCAGTGGCCAAGTACCCGAGTAATAAGAACCCAGAGTGTGATAAATTGCTACAGTAACCATTCCATATGGTATATTTTTTGTTATTTGCTTACAATCTGGGATCAGATTCACAGATATTTCTCAACCAAGATTAATTTAGCGAAATTGAAAATTTATTAAATCATTCAGGAATTAAAGATGATGACTTGAAGATCGCCTCAACCTGATAAAATATGTATTGTAGTTTTTTGAAAATGTATTTTAAGTTCCATAAAAGAATGTAGCTTAATTTAAACTACGGGGAATCTTAGGTACAAAATAATTGTAAAACTGGTGTTTGTATTATTTTCTTTAAACCCACAACTAAATAATTCGGTGTTCTAATGAAAAAAGAAAACAATCAACCAGTTTGTAGGTAGGCAATCAATCTGACATTCGCATTTTGATTGTTCATCTATTTATTGAAGAAAGTTTTGAATTCTTAGCAGACTAGCTATTAATTGTGAGAAATATCAATGCAAACTTTATGTTGTGTGTGTTAAATGTTTTGAATCATATACCTCATAGTTATTAGAATTTCTATCGGTAAATGCTTTCAATAGATGTTGAAACATATTCAGTGTCACCGTTATGTAATGGAACCACGACGTTTTGTTGCATATTATCTCTCCACCTGTTTCCAATGAGACGAATTGATCGAAATCGAATATTGCATTGTCTTGAAATGTTTTGGTATAAAATGATATTAGAAATCATGTTAAAATAAAGCCAAATACGTATTGTCTGGTTAATCAAAATTATACTTTCGGTTATTTCTTTATATAAGGTTCATTACTCGAGTTATCCTTATGTCAATAATCAGACAAGCCTTGTAGGCCTCTAGCAATAACTTACAGTCTGGTCATTACATTATGTATACACCATGTCTAATTAACCTTTACAAATCATGATATTTGGTAAAAGGCTAGGTCATGCTCCTTTCTTTTACCTAACAGAAGAGTATATGAGGTTGTCGCGGGAATCACTAGATACATACCGCTGCACCAGCATCAACTAACAACCTTCCAGTTATCTGTTCCACTAATTTTATAACCACATCACAGGTGTAGCGACAAGGCGACTCAGTTCATCAAAAATATCGGTCCATCTACATATCACAATATCAAGAATTAATTTTAAGAACATTGACTATTTTAATCTCAGGTTCATAGATACAAAAATACCGTTTCACCCGAATGTCCATTCAAGAATGTAGAACCAGTAATAAGTCACGTGATACCCTTCACGCGAGTCCTTAATAGAACAACCTGGCAGTAAAGACAAATCCATTTTCTTTGGCGTCGGGACGAGGTAGGTTCCATTCCATTGTATGCTGCATTCTGGGGGACCAGCGTCTTCTATTACAGAGGAGTGAAATACCACATCAACTGACTGTTAAATATACAAAGACTTAAAACTAGTAAGTATGATTTAGATTCAAATTTACGTTTATCTTTAAAAATAAAACATGGACATGCCAGTTCAGGTTGTTCAACTAAGAATCCAAAAAAAGCAAAGCAAAAACTTTGATTACTAGTACTGTTAATTTAAGCACATGAACTACCTCCGGGGAAGTGAGACCGAGTTTGCTCCTTAATGGTAAACATCTCCTGTCTAGCTAGCTATGCTACATCCGCCAAATGTGAAGTCAAAACTGACAATGAAAGGGACATAAAATGATGGGACGTCAAAATGAAGGGCGAAATCGAATTTTCATGTGCCACACTATCTTGCATTACCTCTTGAAATACCACGAGCAGAATTGTCATTTCCGATATTTACAGTACTTTCTTTCGATTAATATTTTGTACCAATATTTGTTTCAACTCTTGATAGTACTATCTCACATGACACATGACCATGCGATCCTGCTGGGGACACAACTCATCTTGCGGAAAATTAATACATATCAAAGGCGATGACCCCAATTGTCTTTCAACGAGAAGTGCAATACAATTGCTTCTGCATGTTTCATCGAAGAGAGATGCAGTCATATTGTAAATATATGGATTCATATACCCGGTAATACTATCTGGATCATACTAATTAAAACATATAAAATATATTTAGCTCATCTATCAGTTTTGAAACCAAAGTCATGAAATCGTGCATGTATAATTGTGGTTGACATATGGCAGTGTAAGGATACCCTTACCATTTGGCTATATCCGTCTTTGCCTGTCATTATGTTAAAGTCCAGAGGACCATGGTCACATTTAGCTACATGTATGGCGTCAGTGGAATTATGCTTTACTCCTGGTTTCAGTGGCGGCGTGGCAACGGTTGCTATGCATGACCTTGTTAACGAAAAGTAAATATTTAAAATGGATATATCTTATTGCACCTAGTACTTTTGGCTTGCTTTCAATAGTCCGGTTAAAATGTGGACATTTTTCAACTTAGAACTTTTAAGTAGGAGATAAATGTCTTGTATCTAAAGATTTTGAGATTTACCTGGTGCGCGTAGCCGACAGTTTCGACTTTACGGTCGGAAATCCTTAAATGCGAGACAATTATCGTCATTCTAATTCAAATAAGGTTAAGTATACTATAAAAACAAATAAAATCACTATATACCCCCCCCCCCTCACACACACACACACACACTTTTTAAGCGGGGGGTATAAACAAATCAAATCGAAGGTCGATTTTCGACGACTGGTTATTTGCAGTTGTGTGTGTGGGGTGGGGCAAAAATTACAGTTCTATCACTAAAACAAATCCATATTTATAATGATTTCATTGTGTGAGGAGATCCATAGCAAATGCTATAAACAATAAAAAGAACAACATCAATGAATTGTGACACTTTGTTTTGTAAACAAATTAAGGTTCGTGTACCTGCACACAGGAACACATGACTTAATTGTAACTACGCGACGTCTATACTCCAAACCGTGAAACAGAGAATTAAAATTCATTTTTATTTGTTTTATGTGTCCGTTACCAGATTATATTTGATTAAATATACAAAGCAAATCAACGTCAAATCAGGACATTTTATATATCACTTATGACATGCTGTCACATGTCTGTGTGTAATACAGTGAGCATTATTATAACTTTTGCCCTCAATTGGTTGTTCAGTTTTGTGGTCAAAACAATCTTTTTGTACTAAATTAAACATAAATGTCTTTTTAATTTCGTGTATGTGGAGGGGGACAGCTGTGGGGTGATTTTTGATGTATTTGTATTATACACTATTTCATTATTACGTTAATTAATTGGTCAATGTGTCCAATATAACAATAAGAACTTGGAAACAAGGAAAATGGTTTCAGTAGTAAAACTCTTACCCCCATGTGTCATTGACTGCGACCAGAAATCGGATAGACACGACATCTCTTGGTGAAACAGCATCATATAACTGTATGTAGATAGAAACCGTAACCAACACAAACAAGACAGGATTTAATTTAACCATTCTTATTGAACGCCATAGAGAAACCAACAGGTGTTTTGAAAAGGTCAATATCAACAGAGAAATAAATTCGATATAGTTTATGTCTAAATTTCAATTTTCACAAAAACGTTATAAGTTTAACAAAGATGGTGACACAGAATCTCGAACAAAATACTAAATATATAGCTAATCATTTGCTGTTTGATTGGAGATGTAACCTAACCAATTACTTTGAAATCATTATTATAGTTAAGTGGAACAATTACAAATTGACTAGATAACCCTAACCCTTCACAGTTCAGCAATCTAGTGTAAACTAAAGCAATGATTTGACGTTTCTTAACAACCTATTTAATAAATATCAGGCTAAGTAGAAACGTATCACGGACAAACACTGTCTGTAGAGTGCCCAAATGGCTCGTAAAAATGGCAAAGAAAGAGAAAAATATTTTAAAAGTCATGAAATGACAAACGAATTATAATAGAATCCTGTATGAAAAATTGATGAGAACCAGAATGGTTGCAAAAGGTTTTCTGATGAAATGGAAACTACATGTATATCCCTGCACACGTGCGTTAGAAGGGGGTTTTACCGGAATAATTGCTAAATTCCGGAATAGTAAGACACTTTCCGTAATCTTTGCGAAAATCCGGAATATTTAGATCAATTCCAGAATTTTTAGACAAAATCCGGAATAATTGGTCAAAATCCGGAATAATAAGAATATTTTTACGGTAAATTTTACGGATTCTAAAAATTCCGGCAAGTGTCTGATTATTACGGTAACTTGTCTGATTATTCCGGTAAAAGACTGATTATAACGGTAAAAATCTAATTATTCCGGCAAATGTCCAATTATTACGGTAAAATTTTTAAAAAAATATATTATTTTTTAGAAAATTTCCCGTAATAATTGTAGTCTGGTAGAGGATTTTGAAAAAACCGCTTATTTTTCGATGTAGGGAGGACAACGTGTTCAAAGGTGGCAAGTTATGTCATAACCTTCTTTGAACTTTACTTTGGTAGAATCGGCTTGTTGCCAAGCAAGATTTCACCCAGGGGCCATTGTGGGGGCAGCTAAAGGTCAATGGGTGCAAAGTTCAAGTGAAAATGCCCATATTGACCTATACACAAATTCAAGGTGGCTTACAGAAGTTTTTCTTCATACATTTTGTCTTCTAAATATGTAAGTGGTATCTTCAAATTAAAAGAAAGTCATATCCAACTAATTCAGTCACTTATTTTCAAAGTTTCCCATAAAAAAATAAGATTAGACGTGTGCACAAATTTGACCTTTACAAATATGATTAATTGTGGCAAATAAATACTAGTATAAACACATTTGTGCATTTGAAATTGTTTAACAAAACTTTAGACTTCTGTTAAAATAATTTTGCTGAATCATATTGCCCGTATTTATATACGTATCCACTTTTTTAAAAAAAAAGAAATCAAAGTACTGGTGGTACTGAAAGATTTGATTAGCTATAATGACTGTATCTGTATAATACTATCAAGTGTGTTCTCTTTTTCTGGTGGAAATATTAGTGAACTGTTGAAACACGAACTATTCCCAGTGTCGCTTTCTATACCTGATACATCAGGACCCTTGTTATCTGCAGCCGACGAGTCGGATCTTCAAAATACCCTGAGGAAGAAGTTTGCATGGAGACATTACTACCAACATAATTAATGGTCAAACTTTAGTTGTAGTACTGGGAACACGGAAAGACATCAATACATTCGGCGAATTAGGAAACGCACAAACTGTTTATCCACGCGAAAGATAAATGTCATTATGATAGATATGACAACTAATCCATAAAAGGTGAAACCATCTAGAGATAAAAGAGGATCAGGTCCCCGTTCTGTTAGAAGAATTATTGATAACTAAAATGTCCCTCTGCCATCAAATTGGTAAGATTTTATAAGTCACCAAGAAAACAAATAGGATCTCGTAGTAATCCAAGACACTTCTTGGCTTAGCTGAGGGTATCAGGAGGTCCAACAGACAGCATGTTTAATTCATAAAGAGGAAGAAGTGTAACCGTTTTTAAAGCTTTACACAAGGAAGCCGATACTAGAAGTGTTCCCCATGGTGTTGATGCTTACATGCAAGGCTATAAAAGAACAGTTGTTGTCTGTCGTGATACTGATGACCTTATTCTTCTGTTGCTTTTAAATGAAGAAGTATGATTCCAGACGGGGACATCTAAAGTTCGTCCCTGTTCATAGCATAAAATTATCACCTCTGGAGAGGAATAAGCTCCCAGTATTCCATGCAATTACAGACTGCAAGGCTGTCAATTAACTTTCTGGACATTCTAAATACAGTATTCCGTGTTTCCAGGGAAAACACAGGTCTTCTTCCCACTCTTGCAAGAGGGATTTTTTTCTGAACTTGTGAGTGCAGATCCCTTCATTGAATGTACCTAGCGAGGATTTCTTATCTACGATGTAAACTGTTCCTCTCAGGGGAAAAGTACAATTGAAAATTTGCTTCCAACATCATATGCAACCGACCTACATATTCAACGTGCACACTATTAAACTGTTGTTTGCCGGGCTGCATTTAGTTATACCTGGTATTTGTTCCAGATCTCCCATCACACGGATGGTGCTAGTCTCACTAACTTGCGTACTGTATGCCTTTCACTCCTAGTGGAGGTTAGTCCATCGACAAAATCCCTCAAACTGGCTCTGTTCTGCACAATTTTACCTCCTCTGTTTCAATTCAAGTAACTTGTCTCAAGGTGTATTTTATTCTTGTTTGTTCCATTTCAAAGTCTTGTGATGTTGTTGGCAGGTGTCTTGATGGTGTGACCTATCCATTCCCAATGTCGCTTTTGTGTTTATGTTTCAAAACGTCCTTGTTTTGTGATCCACCATAAACTTTTCGTTACTAATTTTGTCTTGTCATCTGGCAACAAGACCACGAACAATACTAGTTTTTATACTTAAATCTGAGTTTTTTTTCACAAATTAAACTTATTATTTTTTTTGCTTAAATCTTACTTTGAACTTTAACTTTCCTAAGACAATTACAGGTCAAAGGATCATGAACAAAACTTAACTTTTTGGACTTAAGTATTTTCCTGATGTTCACGATTATTCTCGGACAGTTAAGTTAGTGCGAGTCTGAATGTGACTTAAAAACAGTTTTAATGAGAAAATTATAAATTGATTGATTGCATGGGGTTTTACGGGCTTTTACGTATTTCAGTCATATCAAGACGTCACCAGTGGCAGAAATTTTTACCTTTGCAGTGAACTTAGGGAAATGTGCATGAAAAGTTCCTTAACATGTTACACCTGCCTTGGCACGGGGCATCGGATTTTAATATCTCTCTCAAAGGATTTCGTGACTTTCGTTACTAAATACCGAGTGTTTAGCACAAGAACAGTCACTACCTTATTTCAAGTCTTGGTCAGACCCAACTAGGGCTCGAACCCAGGACTCACCACATACGGGGAGTGAGCGCTATACCAATCGAGCTACAGTAGGGGTATTTAATGAGAAAATAACCTTAACCAAAATCATGTCATGCATTGCTGAAATGTAAATATAAATCATGTTGCACTACAAAATGTACATGTAGGGCATACAATTTAAAGTGGGTGGCTGCATGCACTTGCAATGGGACCGTTGAACCGTTGATTGGTTGAACCCTTTGAATGATAATGCCACAGATAGTGATATTGATGAATGAAAAGAAATCGTTAGATGTGACTGATAGATTTCAGAGATTCTCGTGACTATGCCTTGCCGATTACAGTACTTGCAGTACTTTGATTTTAAACTTTTAATAAATTTCAAATTATTAGCTGGGTTTAAACAATATATTTGTTTTAATCACAGTCATGTATTTGCAAAAGAATTATATTTTAGCATTTTGATTCATGCTTTGATGTTGAATGTATACTTTTATTTTATTCTATCTTGAAGCTTGTGTCAGAATTTTGAAAAATAACATTGAAATATTTAAATTTTAGCCTAAACAGTCTCAATTAGCTTCCAAGTCAATGTTAAAATACACGAAATGCTAGATTGCATGAGAACAGATTTGATTTGATTTATTTAAATCTTAGAAAGTTATATATATGGACAGCTATAAACTAATAAAGATTAATTTTTGGGGAAAAACCACTATCTGACCTTGACCTTTTATCTATAAACCAAAGGTCGATCAGCTTGGCAACAGGTTGATTCTTGACCCCTAACCTATGATGATATAAGACAGCTATGTTGCCAGCTTGAACACTCATGTCCCCCTATTGTAAAATTTCATTTTTTTTCCACCAGACTATTGGACATTTGCCGGAATAATTAGACTTTTTCCGTAATAATCGGTCATTCTCCGGAATAATCAGACACTTACCGTAATTTTTAGATTACGGAAAACTTACCGTAACAAAATAGTCCAATTATTCCGGATTTTGCTTGATTATTCCGGATTTTGCCTGATTATTCCGGATTTTACCGGTTTATTCCGGACTTTACCTGATTATTCCGGATCAATTTGGTTTATTCCGGATTTGGTCTGATTATTCTGGATTTTCGCAATTATTCCGGTAAAACCCCCTTCTAGCTGGATATTATTTTTAGAAAATGACTGGTTGAGAGACTCAAGTTTTTGAAGATATCGAGACGAGACTACAATAAATAAATTAGATGATAGATCAGTCAAAATAGGCTTTTATCTTCAGAAATCTGATAACGAAGGCATAATATAAAAGGGGATAACTCTTGCACATTTGTTAATTTGTCAACGGTTTTTCGAGAAAATTAAAGTAGACCTAAGAAAGAATGCGTTTTTATTATTTTTATGTCTTTGAATAGTTCAACTTAATTTTGTTGTCGTATCATGCATCGTGCAATATGATGTATCTGAAAAATTCTATTAAGTGGTTAAACATAACTGAAGGTTTATTTGGCATAGAATTGCGCTTTTTAAATTTCACTAAATTTCATTAATTGTATAGTACAATGCAATCTTAGTCACAATTTTCTCTATTCTCTTTAATGATAATATTATCTATCAATATTGAGCTATTCGCACACAAACTCTTTCAACGTGTCATAACAATTTAAAGCTAGTGTCATCTATCAATCGAGATTTTATTTTTTATTTTATTTATTTAACTCGCTTTTGATATCTGGTTGATAAATGCAAAAGTCATCTCCTTCTTTAAAACATCATATCCTCATGACAGTCATAAATGTTTTGAGGGCCTTAATAGCGTAGACTTTCAATATTAATGCGCCACGTCTTTACGCTTACTGTTTGCAGTATTGAAAGAAACCCGGTATATGTGGCAAGGTAACAGTATTTCATCACTTTAAACTACTTTTAAATTCAAGGCCATGAGATTAATCTACCTCGTAATAATCATGATCGTGTAATAGAAAAATACGGTCAAGGTTATACACCATAACAATCACCAGTTTATAAGTGCAAATAACCAGTAAGTATTACAAGGACGAGTTGAAGGTTTGAATTATGAGAACATTTTTTCATTTTTATTTCGGTTCATGAATAAATATTAATTGTGACGGCGATGGTATGACTTTTACTCGTAATTTGGAAAGAAACCTTTTGAAATATTTCACCGACTCATTCTTTTATTTAAAATTAAAATTGTACATTTAATTGTAATAGTTAACTCTCTTTGGTTTTTGTTGTGAATAAGAATCAAGTCGGTTTTTCATATGTTTTAATTATTTTAAACATTTTACATAAAAATATTCACACAAAAGCACCATTCACTCACCCAAACATTTTTTCATTTATGTCGATTTTAATCTTTCGACTTATTGGTTGTAGACTTGTATAGCAGTTAAGTGCATGCAATTATAATTAATATGGTTTATTTGTTATAAAAACAGGGATAAAGATTAGCAGGGGCCCAGTTGCCAATGGCTTCTAAAAATCAGTTTGGACCCCTTAATATATAAACATTTTAGCCATTTATTACTACTAAAACTTCTTTACTGAAGTGAGCTGGGCCCCAAACTCAAAATAGTTAAGCTTCATCCCTGAAAAATGGGACGGATGTGTACTATAACCACACATGTACAATTGAACATTATTCTGTTATTATATCAATGCTTGGCTGAAATTGGTTATGTTTTCACATGTTATGTTATGTTTTAATATGTAATATGTTTTGCCTTGTATAATGTTTGTTTCTTTGTTGTTTTATTTTTTGGTCGCGACAGCTATTAACAAATGCATTCCTGTTTCATTTGAATGTCAATGACTTCTTTTATTACAAACGCTTGACAAAATGGGCCTTAAGAGAAATTATTCAACAAAATGTGCAGTTCGATTTTAAAAACATATTCATTACAGATAGATAGCAAACCATGGATTCGGCGTTTCATCGGAATGTACATTCAAGAATATAGAACCAATAATACGTCAAACTCTAACCTTCCCGCAAAAGATCAACCCGGAAGCAGAGGCATTTCCATTTTCTTTGGAGAAACAGGGCCTAAAGAAAAGTGATTCAACAAAAAGTGCAATTCGATTTAATGATCATATTTATTACAGATCGATAGAAAACACTGAGCTCGACGTTTTATCGGAATGTCCATTCAAGAATATAGAACCAATAATACGTCAAACTATGTCCTTCCCTTGAGCCAGCAGTGGAACAACCCGGAAGTAAAGCCATGTCCATCTTCTTTGGAGACGGAACTAGGTATGACCCATTCCATGTTATGCTGCATGTTGGAGGAGAAGCGTCTTCGATTGTGGACGAATGAAATACCAAATCTACTGTCTTTGTAATATACAAAACAAGAGAGAAAATATATTAAATAACTACAGTAATGTAAGTTCCGCATATCGTTATAATAGTTATAGTAGTTAACATAATAATGTATTTAAGACTAAAATCATAAAATCGAAAATACAGAACAAAGTCGTGGGATTTTAGGCCAAGGAAATAATTGAACATTCGTTCCAAATATAAACTAAATATTGTTTTTTTCTTTGAATGTGTATTAGTTGTTTACATCATGGATATCCCGCTATACTGTTTAGAGATTTCAAGTAACAATTTTATGAGGAACAACCTATATAATTTAAAACTAACATGTATACTTAATGGACTTTTGTTTAGTGAAATAAAGTTAAGTTTTCATATTTTAATGTGTGTATTAATAGAGAAACCGTATACTCCTGTTGTTCCTCTAACGATATATGCCAATTTCCGGTATTTACAAACGTGACTTTTCTGTCGTATATAACCTTACCATTTGGCTATTACGATCATTTGATGGCATTATTCTGAAGTCTAGAGGGCCATGGTCACATTCAGCCACGTGTATGGCGTCAGTGGTATTGTGTTTTACTCCTGGTCTTAATGGTGGCGTGGCAACAGTTGCTAAGCAAGGCCTAAAGATAATAAAGATATTGTTACAAATTAATAGATTTTTAATCATTGAAAATCATTTTATGTAATCTATGTTCATTAAATCGTGCAATGGTGAAGCTGCCAATGCCCAGGAAGGAAACATGCATGTTTTCAAATTGTGGTAATGCATTTTATAGAAACATTGCACTTATCAACAATTATGTGATGACGGTCATTAACTTTTTGAGGGCTTGGAATATCCCTTAGAAAACATAATTGTTAGCACCACTTTGGTTCCTTTGATAAAGTTCCTGCACAATTGTTCCTTCGGGAACAAGCTCTAAATTGACTTTAGTAATAAGAGCTTGGCAAATATTGTCTCTGATCCCTCATGCAAAGTATTTCCTTAGCTTAATTTGGTAAAATATATTTTGGTCCTTTGGGTAGCTTTAAAACATCTTCAAAATAATTTTGTTTTCATAATTTTGGTCCAAGCACTACTGATGAGGAATTGTATTCCGAAACGGCCGTCTAGTGCTGTAAAATTAAAACTGGTATAATATGTAATTTAAACCCCTGAGCCGATATCTCTGCTGGTGGCTGGTGCCCCGAGGATATCACCAACTCAGTAGGCAATAGTTTCGTATTATTGTCAGAAATATACTATAATTGTCTAAATTTCCTGCAAGTTAAAATTTGAAATTTCTCAAAAACTAAGGTATACCCCCTCATGCAAAGTATTTCCTTAGCTTAATTTGGTAAAATATATTTTGGTCCTTTGGGTAGCTTTTAAACATCTTCAAAATAATTTTGATTTCATAATTTTGGTCCAAGCACTACTGATGAGGCATTGTATTCCGAAACGTCCGTCTAGTGCTGTAAAATTAAAACTGGTATATTATTTAATAATCATAATGTTAGCAAAGTGACCAATAAGTGATCATAATTACTAATTTAGTCCTTTGGGTCGTGTTATCTTAAAATGTTGAAAAGCCATTTTACAAAATCTAGAATGTACCAAAATGCTTAAACATTCAAGGTGTTAGGATATATGTTCTGCATGTGTAAGAGCATATAAGAAACAATAATGGAAAACTAAATGAAGAAATAACAAAAATTTGTCCCATAAGTTAAAAAATACATATTTTCGTTTAATAAAAAGCCTTACCTCCAGGTTACATTTACTGAGACCAGAAACCGAATAGAGTCTACATCTCTTGGTAAAACAGCATCTGATGAGTGTATGCAGATAGAAGCCGTTATAAGCAACACAAAGAAGGGACGATTAAATTTTACCATTATTTAGACTGTACGATAAGTATTTATCACAGAGAATATAACAGGTGCTTTGATATTGAAACCTTAACCATTCCAATAGTACTAATATTTATAATCCTATTTGTGTTTAAAGAGGATATAAATAACACAAACGGAATTAAGCTACATCTATGTATGCAGGAGGCGATTATCCGTTCGGAAAGTCCGTCTCATTTTCCTTGTCAAAATTTTTATTTATATTTATTTGTCAGTTTTAAAAGTTTTTGCTTTGCTTTTGGGATTGAGGTTTTTGGTGTGGACTGGCTGCATGTTCCGGAATAGTGATTGTTTCTAGCTAGCTACACCCATCTTAAATCTAAAAACACATTTCATTTACATTTGCTTTCCGTATTTGCGGGAATATACAAGTAAGTTAAATAGTTCTGGATATCAGGATTACATGTAAACATCACAAAACAAAACCTACAAAGTCCTTTGATTTAAAATTTAGTCATATTCTAAGCCACCAGATAAAGAATGTTAATGTTGTTGATTATGTCAAACACTGGGTTTTTTGTCTGGAAGATGGATTATAACGAAGTACCAGTCATTAGTACCAAGGACCGATAAGTAGTGCAAGGACTAGATGATACAGATACAGACCTGACGAAAGTATAGCACTAAGCTAACGAAAGGAATTCAAAACTCGGCTGCAAAGCGCTCGTGAAATGGACAGCTAGTGACAAAAAAGCTGCTGCAAGCTAGGTATAGGTAGTAGATGCCGAAATGCGGTCAAAGTGCCCTAATGAGTTGAGATGCCGATTTGGCACTCTTTCGTTAACTCTGTGCTAAATTTTTGACATGTCTGTGTTATAGGGTTTACAACATAAGAAATAATCAGAATAAATTGTCTTTTTATTTCAATTCATAAAAATATGGATAAATAACCAAAAACAAACATACTAATCCATATCCGAATCACAATCCAGAAGCAAAGTAAAAACTTTGAAACTGGCAAGTTAGGTTATACACGTGAACTTCCACCAGGGAAGTGAGGCCGGGTGCTCCGGAAGGGTAAGCACCTTCTGTTTAGCTAGCTACACCCGCCACGTGTGTAATCAAAATTGTGTGAAAGGAACATGGAACTATGAGACGTCAAATATATCAAGGGCAATCCTGGACACAGAGACATCAAACTTGTCAACAATACTGTGATGACGGCCATAAAACTTTTTGAGGGCCTTGTAAGCCTAGGCTTGCAATATCCCCGAGTCAACAATTTATTTGCAAGCAACCTACTTCGTTGTACAAAGTCCCCGTAGTGGGAACAAACTCTACCATAGCGTATTAATTGGGAAACAAATACACCATAAGCAGGAGAAGCAAGTATATTGCTGCATAAAAAAGGAAAGTTGACAATAGAAAAATTGAAGTAATCACGTTTGTCATAAAGTTTCAAATGTAGCCTTTCGTGTGCGTCATAATCCAGGTATAAGTTTAAATATGAAGCAGAACTTGAGGAATCAGTCATGTCTTTTAGGATAATTGACATTTACATACTAGTAGTCTCCAAATTTAGGATTGTTAAGAGACAGAACGTCATCTATATATCTGTATGTTGAGTTGAATGATTTGGCGACAGACTTCTCTCCAGATTTAATAAATTTAACAAGGTTCTGCATAAATTCAGCTTCATAAGAATAAAGAAACAAATAAGCAAGCAATGGTGCACAGTTTGTACCCATTGGTATACCGATTGTTTGCTGAAAAAATAAGCATTTTTATACTATTTCGTAGAGTAAAAACATAATAGAATGGACAGGTTATGTAAATATTTATGGCATTTTATAATGTTTCAATAATTTTCCATGACTGGTTTTAATGAATATGTTTATAACATCAATGAACTTAACCTCCCCCCCCCCCCACTTTGTCAGTGTTACTGGGTGCTTATGTAATTTGTTTAAAAGATGTCTTTTATGAAGCTGATATCATTTCCACGTTACAACAACCATGCATTTACGTAGCTATGCCCTATATGTAACTAAGGCAGATGTTTTGTTACAGGCACAAATCTTTGTTCCCATGCAATTTGTTGTCCGTTTAGATGTTGTTATCTACTAGACAAGTCTTTTGCCACGGCTCAATGGATGAAAATCGTTAATAAAACTAATTAATTTCCACATGTCTAACATCAAACCGTATCCACAAAGCAATACAAACATAATTATCAACTGATTTATAACATTGACCCTGATATGAATGGACATCGTTTCAGATAAGTTTGTATGTGTTTAATTTTCAACTAATTTTGTGTCTATCAGATAAATGCTTACTCACCACAAACTTTGACGAAAATGACTTTATAAATATTTGGACGATAACTAAGGTTTATATTCTAGATTTTAATTTCTAACTCGCATGTGTTGGCAATAGATACAAATCTATGATGTTACACTGTTTTATTGCAATTTGTCTGTTTCATTTTGAGCATGGCATATTGCCGTAGAATTTCATTCAAACTTTTAAAAAAATAGGACGAAAGCAGATAGGCAAGATGTTATTTTAAAATACACCTTAGTTTAGGAATCACTGATGTACAACTTAACTGAATGGAATGGGTAGTAAAGTGCTTATTGTGACTCCATCTGTTGTGAATCATTATGTCCCTCTACTAGACAGACTTTTACGTCTTTTTATATATTGTATATGTATACTGTGTGACTGTAGATGTAACCTCGATGTCATTTGCGACATTATATTTTGCATGGAAAAAGACAAAGACATTCATCAGTTTATTACAAAATGCGCATTACAAAAACAAAAATTGGCAAAATCTCGATATAAATGCAAATCCATTACTTGATGCAAGACTGGTACTGAAACCTTACTTCATTCGCTTATACATATAACCAAACTATTTTAAACAGTTCTCAAGGACAAAGGTTCGTCTTGTTTCAAAGTCAACGTGATATAGAACCTTCATTTAAAAACTAAAACTTTTTTGTAAAACGCTTTCATATTCTTTTGATATTCAGCAATAAATCTCCTGCATGGCGAGTAATTTTTTTTTTTTTTTTTTTTTTTTGGCAAAATGTACATGATTTTATGTTATTTTTTTTTTATTTTTATTATTATTTTTACTATAAATATGACTGATATGGCTTATAATTGATTATTAAGTAGTGAGAACATGTATCAATCTACAATAATATGTCAAATTGTAAGACTTAAAAATATTATAGAATAAATAAACGGGTTTTGCATTTTATACGACAGATTACTTAAAATATGAATATTTACGAACTTGTTTATATTTGATCGTTATTTCCAACTGAAGAGCAAATAGACAAAAAACTTAATGTAAAAAGAACAACCACTGCACTTTTAATAGAATGTTGGTTCAAAGGAGGAACAAAGTACAAAAGCTTGGTGGGTACACGGATATAAAGAGATAAAGAATGCGGTTTAACAAATGGCAAAACTAACAAAATTTTAGATGGTATATGGACTATTAAACCCGACAGACTGATCGTAAAAACATGAAACTACGATATAATATGAATTATCAACTAACTGATACGTTTTAATATAAGGAGAAAAAAAACAAAAAATAGTAAAAGTTCAATTGGTATGCAGGTTGTTACGACCATGTAATCATGTAAATACGACACATATGAATTTTAATTGACCCGATGCAGTTTTACAGAAGGACAAAATCCAAAATTTTAGTGAGTATGCAGACTGTTAACATCAACTGACCATATAAATATGTAAATACGACATACAGTGAAGCCTGTCTATAATATCAACCTGTCCATAATAAAAAAAATTATATTTGTCAGTTTTGTCCGGTACGGTGGTCACCTTTCTAATGTGGTTAGTGGCCACTACATTTAACCCTCAAATTCACCGTTTGCCTGTCTATAACAGTAAGTGCTTAATTTGACATAAGTTGTTTTAAGTCATAAGAAACCTAACTTAGTTCTGAATTGAGGCCTATAGCATCTAATTATTTAATTACCTTTGGCATAACAGAAGCTATTTAGCTGTATATATGACCTCAAAAACAAGGTCAAATGTATATGTAGTAGATAAAAGTTAATAAAATGTATTAATAAGGGACTGTTGTTGTGACATTCTTTTTACTATACAATAAGAAACATAATTATTAACCACGTTATCACAAGTTTTTCTTAATAAAATTTGAACTGATATGTATGTTTATAAATTTAAGACGCAAAAGAATCAAACGCATTATGTCAAATACAAATGTTTATATCAAAATAAAACTATTTATTACAATTTTCTATAAAGAATTTCGTACAATAGTACATACATAATATTTTATGAGTACATATAGCATAGATGCATTATACAATTGGAGGTAACACCTAACAGTGAAAACCTGTCCCTTTCACCTTGTCACCTTTCTATAGTAGTCACATTGTCCTGGTCCACCAGATGGCCACAATGTACAGTTTTGACTGTATATGAAATATCAACTGACCTTATGCATGTTAACATTAGGTAAAAAAATTAATAACAAAAATCAGCAAAAGTTTAGTGGGTACACTAACTGTTAAAGTCGATTTTCTCATCATATAATCATGTAAATACGACATATATGAAGTTTCAACTAACCTGATGTATTTTAACAAAAGAAAAAAACAAAGGTTTTGATGATATACAGACTATTAAAACTGACTTATTGATAAAATAATCATGTTAATACGAATGGAATTATCTTCTGACCTGATGTATTTTAACAGAAGCACAAAAACATTAAAAGTTCAGTAGGTACGCAGACTGATCAAACTCATCGACTGGTCATATAATCATCTAAATACAGCATATATGGAATTATAACTGATCCGATGGAATAAAATAAATGAAAAAAAAAATAAAAGTTAAGTGGGTACGCAGACTGTTCATATAATCATGTAAATACGACATTATATGGAATTATCAACTTGATGAATTTTAACTGAAGCAAAAAACATTAAAAATGTTTAGTGGGTACGTGACTGTTAAAATATTTATGTAAATATAATATTACATGAATGAATGCTAATGTGTTTTCATAGTAAAATGAATCAACATTGAAGACAAAATTGCGGGTAGACAGACTGTTAAAACAGATCGACTAGATATAAGACAACATTATATGCATTACTGCGTTTTACAGAAGGAAAATAAAAACAAATGAAAAAAGTTTAGTGGGTACGTAGGCTTATAAAGTTATAAAGTTCAGACGATACAACATAAATACATTATTAGCCAACTGAATCGTGTTTTTGGCTATTCATTCCGTTAGTTACCTGTGTCATTGCAAGATTGTCGATGGCAATATGGTTAAATTCATAATTAAATATTAAAATAAGAAGGATGTGATAGAAAACAAAACTGTAAATAAAAATATAATTTGCAACTCCCAATGCAACCAAGAACACGACACAATACAAAAAAGTCTTTGATGAACAAGTACATAAATACATGGACAGAACTTTCACACTTTTTAATATGTAAGAAGAATCAGTTGCAATGTTTTATTATTCAATTGTAAAATTGACAATTTGTTTAAAATTTTCCATAACTAACGAAAAGAAAAAATAGTGGGCTTTGTTTTACTTTGAAATGTTCATCTAGTCAGTCATTATGAAACCTCAAATGTACATAAAGCACATCCCATAGTGTGTGACAAGATACTTCTTATCTGGTAGGTTCAACCAGAATATTGTAACCGAAATATTTAAACAATTTAACATTTAAGTACTATTTGATAAATTTCTCAATATTATTTGTATTTTGTGGTTATTGATTGGCATCAAATGACACAATTTCATCATTATAATACCATGTCTTCGTACATTGTTTTGGTAAATTATTTTCACCGTGTTTTATCCTTTTTCGTCAACAATCGACAACGTCCAAAACAACAGGTTTGCTAAGATCACGCAAATCGAACAACTGCTTATTTAGTATTAACCAAAACATCAATTTTGGCAGTCATTTTTGTTGCATTGCTTTATGCAAGAAAATAGCTTTTAAAGCTTCGTTTTTGTGTTATTTAACGCTGGGTCTCGCCATCTCTTTTCTTCTCCTAATATAATTTTCCTTTGATTTGTACACCAAACAATGACCTTGTGTGGATAAATAAAGCAACTCTTATGACATTTAACGAATAAACGTTCATCATTATTTTAATTCTTATTAAAATTGTCCCTTGACGACGTAATGTACATATTTAAATTTGACATAAACAAAACATGAAGTAAACGAAAAGCGAATTACAAAGCGTCATAAAGATAATCAGATGGTAATTTTTGAATTCATGTCATTTTTAACAGAACCCATTACTCTTCACATAATAAGATTAATGAACTGCGTATAATATGTTGTTTACCAATAAATTCTCTAACTCGAAAATATAAAAAGATATATGTGTTGACCCTTCCTTTCTCATCTTGTTAGCCGTTTGTGTCGTCCTAATTTGCGTGTATTATGTCATGTTCTATACGACTAAGTTTATGAATGAACTAAAAATGGCCACGTTTTAGAAATTGATACATTTTAGGTTGTTAAAGAGTACAAATATTATTCAATTAACAACGTTTCAATTTCTTGCATATTAAATTGATATAAAAATCATGAGTTTAAATATTTCGTGAACTTTGCCGTTCTTACAGCTGAATTGAATACTAGTGAAAAAAAACTTTCCTAAAATGATCTTTAAGTTATTAGAACAAAATAAACTGTAAATTATATTTTTTTTAATATTACCGATGAACATCTCCAATTAAACCAAAGGTGGTAAACTTTTGGTTAATATTGTTTATTTTAGTTCTTTAATATTTAATATTTTAAGAACCTCCCCAGTTTCACACCAGTTTCTTAAACAAGATTTCCCTTTACTTAAATTGGAAATAATTTATACCCTAGCTATTTTGTTAATTCTAAGATATCCAAGAATTTAAGGTGCCATTTCAAAGATAATTTTAAGCTTATAACATCTGTATTTTGTTTTTTACAAACATGTTTTTTTTCAAAAAAAATTGTCAATTTTATTTAATTTTAAGAAACATTTAAGTTATGAAATGGCTTTTTAACTGGGGCCTGATAATTTCATTATCGATGTATGTTTCTTGATTTCACACATATATCTGATGTCATTGTAAATACGCGATGTCTGAAAGCAAGAGTTTGTTTTCCGTCTCATTTAATATCTATCGATCTAATTCATTATAAAAAATCGTCATGCACCAATTGGTTATATATCCAACAAAAAACATAAGGCTTTAGATTCAAATATTCAAATAATTGTCAAAATTTTATCTTTTTGTGGTTTTAACTTCATTAACAAATTTTATGACTCGGTCATACTAGTTCAAACATAAAATATACACATAAATGTATCAGTGTGACACACAGGTTAATTAATTATTAACTAACTTACCTGATTTTAACCCATTGTCATTTAAATCAGAGAAATTGGTCCCACCTTATCCTTTGTAAGGTTTATTTTTTTCACTTCAGAGGAATAGTTAACACGTTTTTTTTAAAAATATGTTGATTTCGTGGTTTGTGTTTATAAATTATGGATTACCGGTATATTTTCTAAAATCTAGTTGTGGGCGATATACGACAGTTTTGACAAAGGTCATTTAGCACTATTCCAACTTTACTAGTTCTTTTTGAGATAAGTGACATGGTGTATTGTAATTTACATAAGTGGATGGGTTCAAAGCAAACCACTTTACAACATTCAGTCGGAGAGCCAATACATAAGTATTGTCATAATTTTAAATTAAAGTATTCAAATGCAAACAATACGATCCATGTCCAAATCACAACCCGAGAGCAAAATTAAACCTGGCAAAATCCGCGAGCCTTCAGGACGGAAATAAGACCTGGTACTCTGGAAGAGTAAGCACGTTCAATTTAGCTAGCTATATCCCGCATTTGTGTAATCAAAATTGAAAAGTAGCGGAACAAAAACAATGAAAGGTAAAATATACACAGGGTAATTTTAAATATAGATACATCATATTACTCATCAACAATACTGTAATGCTAGTCATAAATCTTTCTGAGGGCCTTCATAAGCCTAGGTTTGCAATATCCCCGAGTCAACCATTTTTTGAAAGCGACTTGCCTCTATGTATAAAGTCCCCATAATAGAAACAAGCCCTATCATTAACTATGAAACAATTACACTTAAAGCAGGAGAGTCAGTTATATTGCAATGGAAAAAACTAATTCATGCTGCGCACGCAATATCGTTTGAAAAAGGTTATAAAAGATCATTGTATAACCGCATAATTTGTTTTCCCTTTTAATTCGATTTATTATGTTATCTATCCCACAATCTATATTATGAAGCTGTGAATATGATCTAGATTTATGGCATCATTCTATTGTTGTGATACGTGATGTAATCAATGCTGATATTTGGAATGTTTTCCTTTTATTAATGAAATAGTTTCCGTTACAAAATTTAAATTCTTTAACATTATAACATACATATGTATTAAATCTAATTTGTGAAACTTGTTCAAAAAGTAAGTCATCTCGAATAGGATTGCATAAAACATTTTAAGTATGCAACTCGATTGATAAATACGCTATTATCTAGGGACAAAATTATATTTTCACAAAAGTAAAGAACAATCCTGTCAAAGGTTAAGCACTAAAAGTAACGAATTGGTGGCGAACCGACTGGTCACCTTAAATCATCGTTTACCGTATAACTTTTCAACGGCCGTTGACTATCTCTCGTTTGTTTTTAGTAACTAGCTATCCATATATCGGCAACTCGGCACAGGCAGGTCTCAACTCTTTTTGTTAACTAAGTCTTATACTTTCAGCAGCTCTGTACTGTATCTTGTGATTACTCGCACGTTATTATACAAATATTGTAAATTTCATTATCTTCTCTGAATATTTTGTGTCATATTGAAGTCTACGACATTGAATGAATATAAATCACTCTCTTTTTTATGAAACATAACATATTTCATTAAAATTGCCACTTTCAAAGTTTTTACTTTGATTTTGTGATTTGAACATGCATATTTCATAAAGTTCATATTTAGTGTTTAAGTTATTATCTGAATATATACTTATTTTCGTGTTTAGACGTTACTTTTCCTGAATTAGCAGTTGATTGATGAATTAAATTGTTATTTTGGGAAGTTCCATTTTTTTTACTTTGGCAGTGTTCTGGAGACAATATTCAGGGAGAGATCTTTAGCGTGTCATGCCTGGCGTGACACGGGGCATCGATTGTTAAGGTCTCTTTGGAAGGACCCCAGGACTTTCATTTCTCAGTGTCGATTGTTTGGAGAAAGAAAAACTCGTAACATATTTTCATGTCTTGGCCAGACCAAACATAAGAAATACGTTGTATCAAAGTCTTTAAGGTTTCCGTGAACTTTAACAAAAATCACTGAATTAGTATTCTTATTAAAACAGTAAATGTACAAAACCTAACACGTTGTAAGATTTATACAAAAACATGACAGATGATTTCACAGTTTAGTAATGCATTAGCCAAACTGTTGAAATTAGCAAATTTTATCTTTTAGTCTATTTTTTACAAAAACAAGTCATATATCGAATACTGATTACTTTGTTAATACAAAAAGTAAGACTTTGCATATTTAAGTAAAATGTTGTTATGCAATCTTCATTCTTTTTATGTCATAATGTATAAACGTAAAATCCATTCATTTAATTAATGTCTATTGACTGAAATATGTCGAAATTAAACTATGCTAATTGCTCTGTCAAAACATACAGGTGTTCGATGCTTTAGATATTAACACTCAGGTAACGCCTTAACTAACCTTGTTATTATTTAGCGATCCATAGTTCCCTGATACTTTCATGGAAATTGTGATCACGCACATGGCGGATGTAGCTAGTTAGACATAACTTGTTTACCCTTCCGGAGCACCTGTAGCATTCATCTTGTGCAAATTCACGTCTTAAATTTTGTCAGCCAATTTAAATGTTTTGCTCTTGTTTTTGGATTTGAATTGGACTGATATGTTTGTGTTCGATTGGGTATTGGTATTTTGAAATCAAGGTCTATCTGGAATTGTCACTGATAATTATTTCTCGCATATGTGACCGATTAATCTTACGGGATAGGTGGTACGATTTTTTTATATCGCACCCCGTGCACACACATATATTATTATTCAAATTAATAGGTACACAATAACAAAAAAACTAGACATAAGTAAGGCACTCGTACAGACAGAGAATTGACAGACGTTTGAAATACAAAACAGTTATTTTTTCAACTACGTTTCTCCCCATTTGTTTAGTTGTTTCGTGTTTTTATATTTCCACTTGGAAAAATGTTTAAGAATGCTGAAAATTAAGGATTGCAAGATATGTTGTAAGGATTAACTTTACAGTGGTTGTGTGGTTTTATTTTTAATGATTTGTTTTCATGGTTCTATTTTGAATATTGATTTCGTTACAGTTGAGATACGTTATTGTAGGGCTTGCTAGCACTACGCTCTCTAAACTATATACAACGGAGCAGATGGGTACAAAAAATTGTTATCTTGGGGGTATTGCCAGCTAAGATCCATGAAGGTCCTCAAAACATTTTACAGCCGTCACCAGAGTATTGTTGATTAGAATTATGTCTCTGTATCTGAAATTACTAGGATTGTCAACGAGTATTCGAGTAATCGAGTACTTGATCGGAAAATCGCTAATCGGTTACAACTTTATCAATCGAATACTCGCTGTTTTGTTTTTCGTAAGCTCCAAATAGGTAATTGAAGTTGTGGACGGGAGTCAAAAGGGTGGATGGTACTTTCCCGATCGGAAGTTAATAACTTCATTCCTATGTTTATCATATCATCCAATTCAGTTTTCGTTAAATGTGTGGTTTTCTTCATTTTAATAAAATCTGTTAGTTTTGGGGCTTTCTATTTATTTATTAATTTATTTATTGCTGACAAAAAATAAGGATACTGTTTTGTCTCTATTCCGGTTACGTTTTTGATATTATAATAACTCCATACATCCGGTTTTTGAGCTTGAGTCGTGAACCGTAGGTAGTCATGTTAAGCTTGGCAGTAATTAAACTTACAGCTTTCCTTTCGGATTTATTGGTTGTTTTTGCAAGGACAATCATTAACGTGATGAAAGTCATGCAGTCAGTTTGAGATAAAAATCATAGCCATGGATGACAAGAACGTGTCAAGCCCCCGACAGTAGTTAAAATAAAATTTTAAATAAAATTAATAGTCTGTAGATAGTAACATTTTTTTGTTGATTGTAAATATCTTTGTTGTAACGTTTTCGAAATGTTCATTGGCAATCAATTTATTTAAATAAATTAATTTCGTTTCATAAATAATAAATCTTAATTTTATCACTGCAGAGATAATTTTGTTTAACGAGTACTCGAGTACTCGATTCGAAAGACGTTCGAGTAACTGGATAGTGATTTTCATCCGAGTTGACATCCCTAGAAATTACCCTAAGCATACTTGAT
The DNA here is from genome assembly GCA_021292105.1 of Anadara kagoshimensis. Classification (NCBI taxonomy): domain Eukaryota; kingdom Metazoa; phylum Mollusca; class Bivalvia; order Arcoida; family Arcidae; genus Anadara; species Anadara kagoshimensis. The sequence goes on along the minus strand of CM037871.1, from coordinate 52,294,082 downwards.
GTCCCATGGTTTTATTTCATACTCAATTAGAATTCCACACGTAGTTGGTGTAGCTAGCTAGAAGTGGAGCTAGCCCTTCTGGAGCACCCGGTATTGCTTTATTAGGATAGTGATTCGATCATGGACTGTAATATTTGAGTTGAATGTTATGATTGGAAGTTTCAAGTTTAAATTATATTGTATGATTTCCATGATTTTATTTGAATAGCGTTCAAGAATAATTCTTTTTTTAAAAGACATGGTTGCATGGTAATGTTTCGATATGACACCATGGTTCATATAATGTAATTTAAAATATTTGGAGAAATCATAAAATGTCAAAAACCATCTTTTATATTTTTACAAAATTGTAGACAGAATAAAGTTACCTTATACTTTTAATTTTTCTGAATAAATAAATAAAATATTAGTAATAAATAAGTAGGCAAAGAAATAAATAAGGTAATACGTTTGCATTTAAAACCACTGGTGTGTCTCAATGCACATTCCTTCTTTCAGAAAAAACAAAACCAAACGCTTATTATTTTTCAAGGTTTTAGGTGCAGAATGATAAAAAAAAAATAAACATAAGTAATGTACTTGTACCGACGGGGAATTTCCAGGTGTTTGAAGTACAAACCAATTCTTTTACATGTACTTTTTGTGATTTCTTTATTTGTTTAGTGTTTTGTTGTTTGTTTGTGATTTTGACATAGATTTTTATCTTTGTTTTTCATTTCCACGCTAAAAATGAAAAATGGCACAAAAGGTTTCCGTGAACTTTAACACAAAAATCACTGAATTACTATTCTGTTTAAGATAATAAATGTACAAAACCTAACATGAGTTTGTTGTCAGATTTATACAAAAACATGGCAAATAATTTGACTGGTTCAGTGATGTATTAGCCAAAATGTTGAAATAAGCAAATTTTATCTTATAGTCTATTTTGACAAGAAAACAAGTCATTTATTGAATACCGATTACGTGCTTAAAACACACATTAAACATTTACATAGTAAAGTAAAATGATGTTATGCAATTTTCATTCTTTTTATGTAATAATATGTAAGGCTAAAATCCATTCGTTTAGTTAATGCCTATTGACTGAAGTATGTCGAAATTAAGCGATGCTAATTACTCTGTCAAAACAAACAGGTGTTTGATGCTTAAGATATCAACACTCAGGTAACGCCATAACTACTTTACCTTTTTATTATTTGCATTTCCATAGTTTCCCTTTCATTCAAATTTTGATCTCGCATATGGCAAGTGTAGCTAGCTAAACATAATTTATTTACCTTTTCGAAGCATCTGTAGCATTACTCTTATGCAAATTCACGTCTTTAACTTCATTTGCTAGTTTTTAATGTTTTTACTCTTGTTTTTGGATTTTGAATTGGACCGATATATTTGTGTTCTATTGGGTATTGGTATTACAAAATCAAGGTCTATCCAGAATTATCACTGATAATTATATAAACGGTGTAGTATTACATATTATACCAGTCTTAATCAGCACTAGACGACTGTTTCAGAATACAATTCCTCATTAGTAGTGCTTGTACCTACATCATGAAATCAAAACTTTTTTCCACTATGTTGAAAAGAAACCTAAAGGAAAGGAGCAAAAAATACTTTACCAAAATCAGCTAAGGAAATCTTTTGCAGAAGAGAGTAAACCTTAGTTTTTGCAGAATCTTAAATTTAAACTAGCAGCAAATTTAGAAATAGTATATTTCTGACAATAATACACAATTATTGCCTACCAATAGAAGAGTAATTGTGGTAAACAACGCCTTTTATATTATTTCACCTTTTATCCCCATTGTGTTTCCACAACTTTTACCATCATAAATAATACCAGCAATAACATGTTTATATTTAATAAAGTTGGAACTGAAAGCGAAATAAAAAATCAAACCATGGAAAGAAGGGGGAAAATAAACAGTCATATACAAAGATTAAGGCTATTGTAGTAAATACACTGCAAAAACTATATCACATATGCAACAAAAGAACAGATGCATGGCTGGCAAAACAAATTAGTAGAATAAAATGTTTCCAAGCTTATACAAGGCCTTTTAATCCAAACTTGATTTAGGGTCAAAATGTCATTGATGATAATGATTATCTAGGTTTTTTACCATTGTTCCAATCTCTAATTTTTCTAGTGCTATTTTTGAATGAAATTTTTTCATAAAAAAATCAAACAAAGCGCAGGACATAATTTTTACTCTGATTTACGTTGTCTTCAATGCGTATGAATAAGGTATTTATTTAATGCTTACTGGTAGTTGAAGCAACTCATTTAAACAGTTTATACTACATCTGTCAAAACTATCTTAAAAGGGAATGATAAAATGCAAAAACAAATTGTATAACTCTAGACAGAAGAAAGTTATCTATTATTTAATCTTACTGAATAAATAAATAAGATATTATTTATAAATAAGAGAGAAAACTTATAAAAAAGGAATACGTGAGCAATGTAAATATACATGCATCGACGTTCCTAATACACATTTTTTTACAAAACGAATTACACACGTATATCATCATTCATGATATGTGCAGAATAACGAAAAAACTAGACATAAGTAAGGCAATCGTACTGACGGAAAATTGTCAGGAGTTTAAAGTACAAACCATTTTTTTCAAATACGTTTGTCCTCGTTTATTTAGTTCATGGTTTTATCTTTCCATGTCGAAATTTTTTTAAGAATGGTGAAAATTAAGAAAGGCCGCATATTTTCTAAGGATTCAATTTACAATGGTTGTTTGGTTTTATTTTGAATGACACGCTTTTATACTTCTATTTTGAATATTGATTTTGTTATAGTTGATATCATACGTTATTGTAGGGATTGCTAGCACTACGCGCACTACAATCCCAAAACTATATGTAACGAAGCAGAATGGGTACAAAACAATTTTTGACTTGGAGTTACTGCAAAGATCCAATAAGGTCGTCAAAATATTTTACAGCCGTCACCATAATATTATTGAAATTACCCTTAGTATATTGGATGTCCCATAGTGTCATTTCATTCTCAATTAGAATTCCACACGTGGTTGGTGTAGCTAGCTAGAAGAAGGAACTAACCCTTCCGGAGCACCCGGTATCACTTCTCTTTGTTTTATTAGGATTTCTCTTTGCTTTATTAGGATAGTCATTTGAACATGGAGTGTTATGTTTGACTTATAAAAAATGGTTGGAAGTTTCAAGATTATATTATATTGTATGACTTTTATGATTTTGTTTTGAATAGCCTGGAAGTATTTTTTTCAAAGACATTTTTGCATGGTTATATTTCGACATGACACTTTGGTTCATATAATGTTGTTGAAAATATTTGGATGAATGACAAAATGTCAAAAAGTTCATCCATCTTTTTATTATTAAAGAATTGTAGATAGAATATCTTATACTTTTAATTTTTCTGAATAAATAAATAAAATATTAGTTATAAATAAGTAGGCAAAGTAATAAATAAGGTAATACGTATGCATTGTAAAACTATTGACGTGCCTCAATGCACATTCATTCACTTTGAAAACTAAAAACAAACACATATTATTTTTTAAGGTAATAGGTGCAGAATGATGAAAACTAAACATAAGTAATGTACTTGTACCGACGGGGAATTTCCAGGTGTTTGAAGTACAAAACAATTCTGTTACATGTACTTTTTGTGATTTCTTTATTTGTTTAGTGTTTTGTTGTTTGTTTGTGATTTTGACATAGATTTTTATCTTTGTTTTTTATTTTAACGCTGAAAAATGTTAAAAATGGCACAAATTTAGAATCTTAATACTTTTTATATAAAGTTGTTTTTTTATGAAAATTGGACCAATCTGTATAATCTGCGTACATAGGAGTGAATAAGGTGTGTGTGTGTGTGTGTGTGTGTGTGTGTGTGTGTGTGTTATCCGTGCTGTAAAAATATTTATATATATTTTTCAGGTCAAAGTAATTTAATTTAATAAAAAGGCAATAAAAAGATTCGTGTTGTTGTAACAAACCCTTATCATTTAAGATATTGGCTTTCGCTATCGGATTTTGTGATGATTTGTGTGATTTTGATTGTAAATCATATTTAGTTAGTAAAATCAATATACCCAGCACCCGGTCACACTTCCCTAGTGGAAGTTCACGTGTCTAATCTAACTTGTCAGTTCCAAAGTTTTACTTTTCTTTTGAATTGTGATTTGGACATGGATTAGTATATTTGTTTTTGAATTTTTTTTCAGAGTTCAGTATACTTGAACTGGCTTGGTGCCAGAAATCGAGTTATTATGAAAAAAGTCCAATAATGTGAAAATATTAGGCTGTTGTTACTTTATATTGATTGTTGGCACCTGTCCAGTTCAAAAATGTTAGATACTAGACTCGAAGAACAAAGGATGACGCCATAGCAATATTTTAATTGAGTAACACTAGGGAAGTAATGTCAGGTGCTCCAAGCTTAACTTCATTTCAATACGAAACACGCTGATAAAGTTTTGTCAAAATCCATTTGAAGTAGTTACAATGTATATCTGGAACAATTTAGCAATCAGATCCCAACATGCTCATAAATTATGTTAGGGTTTTATTGCACTTCAAATTTTACGAAGGTGCTTACTTCCTATTTCTATATCACCGCTATGTTAACAATCTAAATCCATTGTGTAAAACAATTTGTGAAATATATGTACATTAGTACAGCTTATGATTAATGAAAGGTTGTGGACTTAAAGGAAATATTTATAATCATGCAATTTTAAGTCCTATCATCAGTCATTTGATATATATATATATATATATATATATATATATATATATATATATATATATATATATATATATATATAATACTAAATTATATCCTTGTTTTGTGGTCTTTGGCGGGTTGCATGAGTGGTCATTATGACAAGGAAATGTGTATTGATGTAATAATACTTACTTTCGCATTTTAAACAAAATTGTCTTTGTTGGAGTGAATATACTTTTTCAAAAGCTATAATAAATGTATAAGACCTTTAACAACCTTGTGAAGTCATAGTCAAGTGTTACAGTTATATGAAAGTAAAAAAGCCACCATAATATGAAACCTCTTAACATCTCTTAATATGCTTATCATTTAAATCTTCGCTATATGCAAACAAAACATATCAAAGCATTCCATTGAAAGATGAAGACTTCATAAAAACAATCTGTTGATAGATGGTCAGATATAAACGTTCCCTTTACAGTGAATGTTTAATAATTAAGAACAGTTTCAAAAAAGATAAAATATCAATTAAAAGTGAAATTAAAGTCACGGTTCTTTCGGATGGGAACTTAAGATAAACGAGGTCTGTGTCACGTTGAGCATGGCACGATAAAGAACCCTGCTGTATAATGCCTTCAGCGCAACGCACAGGCAAAATGTCTGCACCTTCGCCTATAGCTGACGACGTCTCGATATAAGTTAAATATTCTTGACTTGGACGTTAAACACCATTACCTAACTCATCATAAAACAACGTTCAGGAACTTGCCACATAATGGTTCCATTACATTCCACACAATGTGAAGATGTACTGGTAGGTTTGCGAAACTCAATATTTCAATAAAAGTACTATAAAAGTAACATTAATTAATTACTTTAACAATAAAAATGTTTGCCCACCAATAATGTCCTTTTTTATTGCCAGGACAATCAAACAAAATTGTTGCTATTGCATTTTAAGTTATTTATCTTCACTTCCTTAATATGGTTTACGAATCATTTGCCTTTCGACTTGTTTGAACCATATACAATATAGGCCATATGAGCAATAAAGTTTTAGAAAATTTATTTTCGTTAACTAAATTATATAAATGTGACTTTTATGGCAATTCATAAATTTGTGAAAATTTATAATGAAACCCTTAGATAATGATAATGATTTAAATAAATGTTAACATTCTTTTTTTAATCCCGTTATAAATTGAAAAGTAATAAAGTCCTCCTATATATTAACTGACATGATAATTAATTGAATAAAATGCCATTTAAATTTTTGACATCCTTCTCCGTATCTGGTAATATATGCGTGTCACGTTATACCGAATTCTCTTTAATTGGATGATAAAGACCTCGTTTGAAAAATAGTAAAACTTAGTGATACGAGTTGTAATTTATACAGTTATATGGGAGGCCTTGTCACAGACAGGGTGTCAGTCATGTCGACGGCCTGTTATTTCGGATTTTGACAACGTGAGTATTTCCAATTTCCTTCTTCGCTTTATTCATGAAAATCTATGAATTTGTAGAAAATTCTTTAAGAATTAACAATAAGAATTATTTTGGGATTGGTGTTGAAATTGTTTGGAGTCTTAGAGTACATTTGCACCACATATATAAATCTGCATTTTAAATGTTTTTGTTCTTTGGTACCAACTACCATAGCAATTGTGATATTCGTCTCTAAATAGAGAATTCTATATCATTTGTCTTATTTTGTACCCAAAAATATAAATTTGGCGTCCTATAGTTCCGTGTTCCTTTCATACTCAAGTTTGATTTCACACTTTGTGGCGGATGTAGCTAGCTATACAAAAGATACTTAACCTATCGGAGTATCCGGCCTCACTTCACGGAAATTCAACTTATATAATTAAATTTCCGGTTTTCAAAGATTTTACTTTGTTTTTTTGGATTGCGATTTGAACATGGATACTATTAATACTTTTACAGGGTTCAACAATGTGCGTGATGCATTGCATAAATTACGATTGTATTCCCGGAATTTTATGTTCTAAATCGCATTTATTTTTTAATCATGTCTTATTTAAAAAATACTTTTATAAAAACTTTAAACTAGATATTTCAATATATATTATGGGATAATGCATTTCATTGCAAGTATTGATGGAGATAAACAGATGGCTCTCTAATTTTGACTAATCCATTGCGGTTCAGTGGGATTTTTCTAGCTATTACAATGGTCGATATCACTCGTCAAGTTTCATTTCTTATAGACGAGAAGTTTCAATTTTTTATATTTTTTGCAGCATTATTCCTTCCATTTTAGAAGGTAACAACAATAGTCACTTTTCTAATTGTCATATTACCTACTGAAATTTGTATTAAAGTTTTGTTAAGTAAAATGACGATAAATAGAAAAAGACAATTATGTTGTTAACTTTTTAAAATGGTAAGAATTGCGTTAAAAAATACGAAACTTGGCATTTGGCAAAATACAGTTCTCTCTCAAAAGATTCACGGATGAACTGTCATCGCATGGCATGCGTGCTGTACAGGATGCCCGCGATCTAGTATTATGATAAAAAGTGCAATTTATTTACATTTACATTTATTACTTTAGGTCTGTTTTTATATATGGTCATAATTGACACGTGCCTTTTCCAGTATTAATGATTTTCACTCTAGTCACCTACTTCACATACCACTTGCTGTTATTTTTATAATTAAATCCATTTTTGCAGCACTAAACGGCAATTGTGAAATTAAATTCCTCATCCAGCGAATTAAATAAAACACAAACTTAGACAATGTCCAACTAATTAAAACGTCATTTGCTATTTTTTGATATGCTAAGATCATTTGTTACAATTCTAAGCTGTTTCAGAATAGCAGTATATCGAACATGGAATCTGCAATCCTATATTTTATTGAAATCTTATTCCTGAAATTGTTTGTTAAGAAAGGCAATAGCGACAATTTGCTTACAATAAAAAACGTATCTAAATCCTTGAAAAATATCATATGAAAAACATATGAACCAGCCAAATAACGGTTGAAGAAACCTGTATGACCTGTTCAATCTTGGGAGCCTCTTTCTTCACACTGACTAATTATCATTGGAGGAAAAAAGCACTGATGGGCTCTACGAAGGTAGATGTATCCTGATCTGTCAAAATATTCATCCTATATTCCTAATTTAAAACTACTTTTCTAAACCCTTCCGGAGCACCTGACCTCGCTTCCCAGTCATACGTTTGTGTGATAAGCCAAATTTTGTCAGTTTCAAAGTTTTTACTTTGCTTCTAGATCGTGATTCGAATATGGATTAGTATGTTTGTTTTTATCTTCTTCTTTTAAAACCGCCTTTACATTAAACGATGCTCGTTATTTAAAACTAGCTTATTTTCAACGACGTTCCTCAATTTTAAAGTTGTTTACGGCATACATAACAAATATGTAAAAACCTGAAGGCTAAATTATCATGCGCTTGATTAAAGTGTTACATACACAAGATAGGTGTAAAAACGTAAGGCCTAGTTATCGAAGATGAAAGTGTATGAAGGCCAAATTATAAAATATTAGAGTAAAAACAAAAAATGTAAAAGTCTAGAAGCCAAGTTATTAAACAAAAGATATAAATATGGCATACAAAATTATATTGTAAACGGGTCAAGCACAAGAAAGTATGTTTAAACAAAACAAAGTATAAAAGGCATATCTACCTGAAAGTAAAACTAAAAATGTAGCATACACAACAATATGTTAATGTCCAAAGGTCAAATTATCAAACATGAGTCAATCTGTTCTAAGTTCAAATTATCAGAACACAAGACCATGTCGTAAACGTGGGTGTAACTATGCATTAATTGGATGCGTTGTTGTTTTTTGTTTTCCCAATATCTCAGTATCACATTCACGTCAGTTGATTTATTAAACACATTGGCCTATGTCAAAATCACAAATTAAAAAGCAAATTAGAATTTTTTAAAACTGACAAATTCGTTTAAACACTTGAACGTTCACCACGGAAGTGAGTTTATGATGCTTCGGAGAGGTCAGTGCATTTTGTCTAGCGAGCTATAATCGCTAAGTGTGAAATCAAAACTTAGAGTGGAAGATGATAAGACTATGGTACGTCAAAAATATCTAGGATAATTTTTGGATATAGCGACATCAAACATTAGCAATATTTTGCCATAAAACTTTTTAAGGGCTTTGATTAAAATAAGCTTTCCCTATAATCAACAAATTATAAAACACAAGGACAAGACAAAATTTATCAGTTTCTTAGAATTAGATAGTTAGTGAATGATTTGTTAGTTCCAAATATATACAGTTAAAATATTTAGGGATCACATTATTATATCATTCTACTAAATCATATTTTATGAGTCTGGCTACATTAAGGAAACCATATTAACAATAAATTTTTCTCAATATCTGTTAATTCTACATTATACTTTTCATTCACTTTACAACAAAACAGCATTGTGTTTTAAAATGAGGTCATGATGACATGAGAACATGTAAGGTTAATTATAAATGTATTTAATATCCTATAAAAGTCCATTTTGAAGTAAAATACGTGACGTCTGTTAGTATATTATGGCCTTGCAAATAAACGTTCTGTGATTGGATCGAATTGGATTATTTCTTGATTTGTAAATATCAAAAACAAATATACGAATCAATATGAGGGCTAGTGAAAACAAAACCATGTCGCTTCTATTTTTTGCTCATGATTTAAAATGACTATCAACTTTTGTACTCCTTAATTAATTAATTACAGCACATGTACATAAATTGTCTCGTCAGTTAAAATTTAGTGTATTATTGGTCTTAAAAAGAAAAATATTTGTCTCAGCTACATGCATATTAAACTTAACGATCAGTATTATAACACACTTGGATTTTTAACGAATGATTGACCAAACACTAAAACACTAAATTCCATAATTATACAACTAAAAGTGTTTTGCCATATTCCGAAACTGCCCGTCCGAACTAAGAATTCTTATGGTCAGTAAAATTTTGAATGTCTTTTTCAGTGAAATCTCACATAAATGAATACCTATCGGTTCGTGTTTTTTTTTTTTATTATTTTGTTTCATTTTTTCATTAACCTGTTTATATAATTAATGCAGATATATGTGCATTTTAATTAACTTAATTTGAAAGTTGACAAATAATTAAGTTCGTCATTAATAAATGTAGCGATATGTATAAGCCAATAGATAGAACCAACACTGATTATCATATAAAATCTAAATCTTAGTGGTAAACGTAATGTATATATGTTCATGACGTAACAAATTTGCCTTTTATAATATATTCAAGGTATATATAAACTGATGTTAACAGCATGGTTCAACATAAATATCACACCAGTGTGTATATTTTCACGCACATTTTCTTCTTTGGTACGTTGTTTATTTCAATTAACATTTCTTTAAAGGTCTTTTTGCCATAATAAATAGTGTTTTATTGTAGGCACTGTGCAAACCATATTTTTATTTATTTATTTATTCATTCATTCATTCATTCATTCATTCATTCATTCATTCATTTTTAATTTATTTATTTATTTATTTATATTTTATGTAATATATCCAATTCACTAAAAATATTTATGATTTTGTTTTATCAGTCTTAGAAATGTTACATTAAACAAAAGTAGACAACAGAAGACATTTCTATCTAGCATTATCATTTATATCAGAACTAGACGTATATTTTCATAACATGAATTTCTAAATTGCTTTTCAATAAGAAATGTAACATATAAATGTTTTATTGCAGACTTCATCTTTTGCTTCACACTGCGAGATGTTTGTTTGGTTCAGATTCAATTTTTGAGCCAAATTTGCAAAATATTCAAGATTTCTTGAAACAAAAGCATATATATCTATGGAATGAACGGAATTTAGCATGTGTATAGTGTGGTATCTTGTGTACTGAATTCATACTTTTATCACTAATGTATTTTTATGTCTTTTTTACAGACTATTTCGTCATATTCTAGCTATAGTTTCGAAGCAAAATGAGCTGGTTTTCTTCAATCATCGTTGGTATTCTTCTGATTCATACTTCTTCTTTTGGTGAGTACAAATAAAGTTATAAGTTTGTACATTGTAGATTCCATTGTGAATTGCAATCTGCTCAGTCCTGTGTCAAATATTACTGTTAGTTTAATATCAGAACAGTCAAATTACACATTATACCACTATTAATTTTACAGCAGTTTAAGTATAAATGAAATGTCAATACTAAAATCCTGAATGTACTCGAGTCGCTAAATATGTACTTTTTGTCTAAATCACTAACTTACAGATCAAAGCTTCTTTCCTAGTCTATGTTCGAATCTTACTTTGTGTATTTGAAAGTGTGAAACAGGTTGTAAGTTCTCTTGCCGAAGTTCAGTGATTTTCTCTCGGCACTACAGGTTTATTCCTGAACCCACGGTTTAAATATTTTAAGTGAAAGACTGATTGATGCGTAAAATCCATTGACTTCGTTCAATTTACACGTTTGTACATCAAAACTCGATCTGAATTAAAAATATAACACAAATTTGCACACCTACCCACCATGTCAATAACACCAACACCTACACACAGAGATGTATTATAATACAGGGGTTGCTATAGAATAACTTAACTTGTAATTTAAATCATCTTTGGAATAGATTATATACTTACAACATTGTCTTATCTTTGATTGACAGGTTTCAAATTTAGTAATGTATTTTCAATTGATTAACTATAAAAATCTACAATGAATTCCTCTTTTGCAGTGTTGTCACAAAGAGGTTTTGGACCAGAGGAGACGAACTTTGAACTAACTGCTAGCCAAAAACATGAAATGAAAATACGTGAACTTAGTAACCGACTTGGATAAAATATGGAGAACTTTTAGCTAGGAGCAGAAAGAATCGCAGAAATATGAGAGAAATAAACTCCCCAAATGTACGTGCTAAATTTGAAATCCCAGAGCGAAAACTGATCGATAAATTCATAGTTTCACAGGGGAGGTCAACCCAGATATCACCACAGATAAAGACTATTGTTCCTAAAAAGGAAAAATCGAGTAAGAAATTTAAATTAAACTTTGAAAAATTATCGAAAATGTTCAAATTATCGTCATCTAGTAAGAAAAATAAGGATAAAGATATAAACAATTCAAATTTCAACAAAACTGAAAAGTCCACAATTGAAAAGTTTCAATCCGGCAAGAAATCGTTTACCAGAGAAATGCCTGAAACACAGAAGAAAACAAAACAGGTTTCTAAAAAGAGGCCGACAGAGCGTCAAACGTTTAGACTGAATATATTAAAAAAAGCAGAATGAATAATAGTTCAAATCGTCGAAAAATAAAAATTAATGTCTCAATGTTCAGTAGGTTAGCTGAACGATCAAGAGGCAATAAGAAGCAAAATCTACCTGGCAGAAAGTTACAAAAACCGGAGATATTACCAAGGATCCCTAATAGAAGTACAGAAACTGCAATAAATAAGCATATTAATATACCAACAAGAGCAGAGAAACTTAACAGCAACCACGACCTACTGGATAGAAAGACACAAAAACCAAAAACCAATTTCAAAAGTGGGTTCAAAATACCCAATACAAGGAACATTCTGATACCAGTTAAACATAAAACTCATAAGAACAGACTAGCTCTATCAAACAAAAGTAAACAAGCACCGAAAATCAAACCAAGGAGCAGGTTCGGAAAAACCAGAAAGACGTGACTTTTTGGCGCCTGATGTACGCAAAACACAAATACCAAAGAACAGACATGATATACCAGACAGGAGGATACAAACACCGAAAATCAAACTCAGAAGCAGGTTCCAACATCAAGAGCGTAGAAATGGCGTCAGACAAACACCAACATCAAAAACAAAACACCAATAAGCAAATTAGACTTACCAGAATTAAGAATGCAAGTTCCCAAAATCAAACTCAGGAGCAGGTTCGAAAAACCAGACAGACATGACGTCTCGATACCTCCCGTGCGAAAAACACAAACACCTAAGAGTAGACCAAATCCACCGATTGAAGGAATTAAACCTCCCAAAATCAAACTTAGCGGCAGATTTAATATACCAGAAAGGCGTGACTTTTCGACACCTGATATACAAAAAACACAAACGGCAAAAAACAGAGATAGAAGGATACAGGCACCGAAGATCAAACTTAGAAGCAGGATCAATAAACCAGAAAGACGCGACTTTTCAACACCAACTACCGTACAAAAAGCACAAACACCAAACAAGAGACATAATTTACCAGATAGAAGAATACAAGCACCAAATATCAAACTTAGGAGCAGGTTTGAAAAACCAGGCAGTCATGACGTTTCCACGCCAACTGTACGTAACACACAAACACCAAAGAACGGACAAGACCTACTAGATAAAAGAATACAACATCCTAAAATCAATCTTAGGAGTCGGTTCCATAAACCAGAAAGACCAGAGCGCCACTTTTTAACACCTAATGTACGAAAAACACAAACACCAAAGAGCAGACCAGATGAACCAGATGAAGGAATCAAAAAACCCAAAATCAAACTTAGGAGCAGATTCGAAAAACCAGACAGACGAGACTTTTGGGTACCTCCCGTACGAAAAACACCAACAACAAAGAACAATCTACATCTACCAGATGACAAAATACAAGACACCAGACGTATAAACAAGTTCGAACAGCGACAAAATACAAATGTTTTCATATCCCCTGAAAGACCAATACCAACATCAACACAAAAGAGAATACATGATCAAAAAGTAAGTAGAATCCAATCACAAAACGACTTAGTTCGAAATAAGCTTGAAAAACCACCGAGACAAAGTTTGAAACAGTTCATTAACACTATTAAAATAAAAAATGAAAATAATATACGCCCTGTATTTATAACCAGGGCGCCAACTAGACATTATACTACAACGACAACAGTAAATCCAACGACAAAAACGAAAGTCACAACAAGAAGGTTACCCTCGACGACTTCATCAACAACATTAACAACACCCGAAACAACAATCTCAACTACCATTTTAACAACATCAACGACAATGCCTCCAACAACGACATTGCCTCCGACAACAACGACATCACCACCAACGACAACGACATTGGCTCCGACAACAACGAAATCACCGCCGCCAACGACTACAACGTTGTCAACAGAAGAGAAAGTGTCAGAAACATTATCGGGTGATAGTAATGTTATCACAAAGCTTCAAAAGGGACCAAAACGCATGCGTTTAGACTTCTCAAGTTTCCCAACATCGAGTTCAAGGACTGCAAGTATAATAAACCATCAAAACGTACAGCCAACAGAGCAAACTCGGTTACGACTCGATTTCTCTAGTTTTCCAACAGCCAGCATTACTTCTATAGAAAGCCGATCGTCTACCACAAATGAAATTAATGCGCAGGTGCTATCAACAGAGGAAGTGTCAACATCTACAATGCGTTTCAATATTCCTGGTAGTCAAGGATCAGGAGAAAGCGTTGGTACGTTAGCAATGCCAGGAACTGGTACAACATTACCTTCTACAACTTCAAGTTTGGCTTCTCAAAAAACTAAAGGTAAAGAACATGTTCAACCTACAGGCCAGACAGGTGCTACTAAAATACAGTTTAGTTTACCAAGTTTACTACCAACGCCATCCATTAATTCTATTGACAGCAGTACATCTAATCCAAGTGGAACTGACACTACACCGCAAAATGAATTAGGCAATATTGAATCCGAAATATTGAATCAACTTAGACAAACTCCAGAGTTCGTACGGGCATCACAAGAGAATACACCGGAAGCGGATATGAAACTGAAAGAAGTTTTAGATGGACTTTTAATAAACTTAACTCCCAACTTGGAAAATTCACTCACAACAACACATCCAGACAATTTAGGTGGACAAACGACGGTCTCTAATACTGACAAGATACCTGATGTGAGAGAAGTTGATCTTACTGATCTACTACCAACTGAATCGAATCACAATAGAGCAATACTTATACCTAAAAGATTTAGCCAACCAACACCAAGCAGCAGTAGTGATGTTACAGACTCTGGGGCTGGGGAAAGCGACTGGATGTTTATTCAAAGTAAGTTTACAATATTCTTGATAAGTACGATGTCTCTGTGTCCAAATCTGTCTCGAAGTTCGATTGTTCCGCTTTCCTTTGATTCTCACTTTTGATTACACACGTAGTGAGTGTAGCTAAGTCAATAGAAGATGCTAACCCTTTTCTCGGCAACCGGCATCAGTTTCCTAGTTGAAGTTCACGTGTTTTAACTAAATTTGATATGATTGTTTTTATTTACCCTATAACAATGTTCTTAATAATAATTGTTGTAAAAACAAATGATATGATAGAGACACTTCACATTTATAAAAACGGGACAAAAAACAACACCTAGAAAAGGCATTTTACTTCTCATTGGTATCTTCGCATTCTTGATGTTAAAAAGTAGTCTTACAAGGGAAATCTAAAGTTGAATTTTAGTGCTATCTACTTAAAAGGCGACAGCGTTTATATTTTTATCAAACTTGCAAAAATGTGATTGTGTTAACATAATTTTGCAGAACCTTGCCTATCTTTTTTATTTTGATATTTGATATGTACATGTTTTCGTACCTTATCTATTCTTATTAACATCTACATTTTACTAAAGCAATATATCTTTCCTTTTAGGCGAACTGAATAAGCTTTTCCCGGAATGATTAATTGTTGATGTGGTGATTTAATTAAGGTATGAGGAAGACATAAATGTGGGGTATGTGATGCAAACAAGCCGTTACAAAGCGTGCTAAATTACTATTGTTTGGACGGATCCTGTTTATAGGTGATCTATTGAAAATGCTCCAAATTATACCGCAAAATACAAGACAGATGCTATGTTGAGAATTGACCGAGAATTTAACTGCGCAATGTTAGCTGCTTATAATTTGTGTTGCTGTTGTGTTTTATTTTCGTGATTGCTTTGCAGACAGATGCTGCGTTACTGTGAATAACGAAGGACATATTCTTCTTTAAAGTTCGTGTGCTATATAATATAATGAAACCATTTTATTTCGTAAAGCAACTATAGAATCCATGTATTGTATATATGGATCATGTTCTGTACATTCTGTTCATTTGAGGGTACATTCATGTATGGGCGATGATTTTAACTGAAGTCATAAATATATGCGTGATGATGGTATCTTTGAAAAAGAACTATTGTGCTTGAATGTACATCAACGTACCATGAGGAAGTCCTCTTAATGTATCAGTCATTTAGCAACGTTAATGTAGTATTTGGTTATATTGCAGGGATGTAACATCAAGGTATTTACATTCCCGTTACTGAAGTTGAAACAATAATTACGTTCTAAAAATGCCATGTATAAGCTGTTGATGTATGAAGTGTATAATATGGAATCTGGAACAAGAAAGTTTCCGGGAATACTCGACTTGACGAGAAACATTTCCGAGAATCCCCGACAAGAAACGTTTCAGTAATCTGAAAACAGATAGTTTTGAGAATCATTAAAACTACTGTGGACAACCAAATAAGAAATGCGCATGAACTAATATAAATTATAATTTTTGTTCTCAGTTACATTTTAGATAGGCAATATCGTGTCATATATGTACATATAACCATATAATGTTTGAACCGTCTACTAGAATTTGTATATTTCCTTTTTAAAAGTATCTCAGTACTTCCGTACTTTGATTCGTTTTATTTGTAGCCAAGGCTTCATATTTATTGTGGAATATTTATACATTATATTGTTTGTTATATAAGTTTAATAACAATTCTGTTATCAGTATTAAAGTTGATTTTGCATACATGTCAGGTCTTTGTGTATTGTGTGTCTACAAAGTCGGGTCCATATGGTATAAACCAACTTATCCTTACAGTTCAGTGAAAAATACCTTGTCGGTAAACAAGCTCAGGTCCATATAGTAAAAAAACACAAACTTGTCCTCGCCGTTCATTGGAAACATGCCTTGTCGGTCAACAAGTTCAGGTTCATATGGTATAAAACGAACACACTAATCCTCGCTGTTCATTAGAAAGATAAATGTACCTTGTCGGTCAACAGGTTCAGGTTCATATGGTATAAAACGAACACACTAATCCTCGCTGTTCATTAGAAAGATAAATGTACCTTGTCGGTCAACAGGTTCAGGTTCATATGGTATAAAAGGAACACACTAATCCTCGCTGTTCATTAGAAAGATAAATGTACCTTGTCGGTCAACAGGTTCAGGTTCATATGGTATAAAACGAACACACTAATCCTCGCTGTTCATTAGAAAGATAAATGTACCTTGTCGGTCAACAGGTTCAGGTTCATATGGTATAAAATCGAAATTATCTTAGCCATACTAGTCAAACGTGTATCATTTAGAATCCAAATAAAATTGTATTATAAAGTATAATGCTTTAGAAAACCAATTTATCAAAATACATTTTCCTGAAAAACAATAGTGTAACATATATTATATTATTTCATTTCATTTCATTTTATGTTTACGCGCGCAATAAGGATATTGGATGGTATAATATCTTCTCATTGACGGCGATAAATGGACTGTATCATATACTTTTTTTAATTTAATCATAAAATACATTCAAAAAATGGTATATGACAGCTGCTATTTTTAATATAGGCTCAAATCAAAATTTAATGCCAAATATCAAAATGTGAAGCTGAATAATATGAAAAAATCGCAAAAGTCAGAGGAAACAAGATCTTTGGTAATTGAAATGGATTTTCCCCAGTCGGGAATTTTTCAATTTATAGAGACGTCACCAGCTACATTTGTAGTGGCAGATATTTTGAACTGTGTCGTTTGCTAAGAGCGATGTACTGAGAGGTTCCATAAGTGTGTCACTCCTAAAAAGCCACGTGACACGGGGCTTCAGTTTTAAGGTCTTTTCCGAAGGTCCCAAAACTTTCATTTCTAATTGCCGAAAGATTGGCGCCACTATGATCTATTTTTAAGTTTTAGTCAGAACCGACCAAGATTCGAATTTTGACTTCCTATCTACGAAGCGAACGCTATTGAGCTGCCGTAGCTGTAAGTAAAAGGGAGATTAGTACATATGGTAAACTATTAGAACATATCTACTTGTATGTCTAGTGTAGAGCGTATTGTATACGAGTGAATGTTCACACAAAATGTGTTCTTTGACAGTCGTGACATGTACACGTATGGCAATATATAACCGACCCGACTATAGAGTAATATACGTGTATTCACTTTTAATTTTGCTGATTGATGATTTGGAGGAACAATGTTGAACCAAATAATGTGATACTGCCGATCAATATCAATTGTAATATATGTATATGTCGATTAAAATTGTGCAACTCTGAGGATAATCAAATGGAAACAAAATGCAAAGCAGGAACCGACATTCATAACAAAATCTTTACCTATCACGTGAGCATAAGCCATTCATAACAAAATCTTTACCTATCACGTGAGCATAAGCCATTCATAACAAAATCTTTACCTATCACGTGAGCATAAGACATTCATAACAAAATCTTTACCTATCACGTGAGCACAAGACATTCATACCAAAACCTTTACCTATCACGTGAGCACAAGACATTCATAACAAAATCTTTACCTATCACGTGAGCATAAGACATTCATAACAAAACCTTAACCTATCACGTGAGCACAAGACATTCATACCAAAACCTTTACCTATCACGTGGGCACAAGAAATTCATAACAAAACCTTTACCTATCACGTGAGCACAAGACATTCATAACAAAATCTTTACCTATCACGTGAGCATAAGACATTCATAACAAAATCTTTACCTATCACGTGAGCATAAGACATTCATAACAAAACCTTTATCTATCACGTGAGCACAAGTCATTCATACCAAAACCTTTACCTATCACGTGAGCACAAGACATTCATACCAAAATCTTTACCTATCACGTGAGCATAAGACATTCATAACAAAATCTTTACCTATCACGTGAGCATAAGACATTCATAACAAAACCTTTACCTATCACGTGAGCACAAGTCATTCATACCAAAACCTTTACCTATCACGTGAGCATAAGACATTCATAACAAAATCTTTACCTATCACGTGAGCATAAGCCATTCATAACAAAATCTTTACCTATCACGTGAGCACAAGACATTCATAACAAAATCTTTACCTATCACGTGAGCATAAGACATTCATAACAAAATCTTTACCTATCACGTGAGCACAAGACATTCATACCAAAACCTTTACCTATCACGTGAGCACAAGACATTCATAACAAAATCTTTACCTATCACGTGAGCATAAGACATTCATAACAAAACCTTAACCTATCACGTGAGCACAAGACATTCATACCAAAACCTTTACCTATCACGTGGGCACAAGACATTCATAACAAAACCTTTACCTATCACGTGAGCACAAGACATTCATAACAAAATCTTTACCTATCACGTGAGCACAAGACATTCATACCAAAACCTTTACCTATCACGTGAGCACAAGACATTCATAACAAAATCTTTACCTATCACGTGAGCATAAGACATTCATAACAAAACCTTAACCTATCACGTGAGCACAAGACATTCATACCAAAACCTTTACCTATCACGTGGGCACAAGAAATTCATAACAAAACCTTTACCTATCACGTGAGCACAAGACATTCATAACAAAATCTTTACCTATCACGTGAGCATAAGACATTCATAACAAAATCTTTACCTATCACGTGAGCATAAGACATTCATAACAAAACCTTTATCTATCACGTGAGCACAAGTCATTCATACCAAAACCTTTACCTATCACGTGAGCACAAGACATTCATACCAAAATCTTTACCTATCACGTGAGCATAAGACATTCATAACAAAATCTTTACCTATCACGTGAGCATAAGACATTCATAACAAAACCTTTACCTATCACGTGAGCACAAGTCATTCATACCAAAACCTTTACCTATCACGTGAGCATAAGACATTCATAACAAAATCTTTACCTATCACGTGAGCATAAGCCATTCATAACAAAATCTTTACCTATCACGTGAGCACAAGACATTCATAACAAAATCTTTACCTATCACGTGAGCATAAGACATTCATAACAAAATCTTTACCTATCACGTGAGCACAAGACATTCATACCAAAACCTTTACCTATCACGTGAGCACAAAACATTCATAACAAAATCTTTACCTATCACGTGAGCATAAGACATTCATAACAAAACCTTAACCTATCACGTGAGCACAAGACATTCATACCAAAACCTTTACCTATCACGTGGGCACAAGACATTCATAACAAAACCTTTACCTATCACGTGAGCACAAGACATTCATAACAAAATCTTTACCTATCACGTGAGCATAAGACATTCATAACAAAATCTTTACCTATCACGTGAGCATAAGACATTCATAACAAAACCTTTATCTATCACGTGAGCACAAGTCATTCATACCAAAACCTTTACCTATCACGTGAGCACAAGACATTCATACCAAAATCTTTACCTATCACGTGAGCATAAGACATTCATAACAAAATCTTTACCTATCACGTGAGCATAAGACATTCATAACAAAACCTTTACCTATCACGTGAGCACAAGTCATTCATACCAAACCTTTACCTATCACGTGAGCATAAGACATTCATAACAAAATCTTTACCTATCACGTGAGCATAAGACATTCATAACAAAACCTTTACCTATCACGTGAGCATAAGGCATTCATAACAAAATCTTTACCTATCACGTGAGCACAAGACATTCATACCAAAACCTTTACCTATCACGTGAGCACAAGACATTCAAACCAAAATCTTTACCTATCACGTGGGCGCACGATTACATTAAGTTTCATTACAAATGAAATATTTTCGTATCATCATTTTCGTGCCGCCTTAGAATGGAGATAACATATTGAAAAGCATAAACTCAGCAGTGAATGGAGTAAAACAAACAATTATTAAGATTATGATTATAAAAACTTCTTTTACGACGTGAAAAAGTTTCAGATAACATTAAACCCCTGGTGCTTTTGGGCCAAGTATGTAAACAGAGTAGAAATCACTGGTGGTTTAATTCCTTTTGTTGTTAAATCACTATTACTGACAACTTTCATTTGGACCATTTTCAATAAAAATAATATGTTTCCAAATACAATCAACGTGTTTCGAAAGAGAGATAACTCAAATATTTATAACATAAACAATGAGGTAAAGAAACCCTCAACAACTATTCATGGTACGTTAGTTTTTTTAACTCGTTTCAGGTTAAACAGGGCATGCTTCGTTCAGGGATCTTTCTCAAATTACTGTCATTCCCATTTATACAATAGAATCGTTTGGTTGGTTGCTTGCTTGCTTTGCTCGTTGGAATAATGTTTTACACCGTGTAATGCCCAAGACAGTTGTTTTGAAATGGAGCAACGATTTGATGCAGGGAAATTGGACAAGTTGATACAAAATTCTTTCCTTCTGCACTCCAGAATTAAATCCCCCCTTAGTGCTAGACAGTATGCGGTGATTTGAGACACACGTTAATTAATTAACTTTGTTATATATATATATATATATATATATATATAAGGGAACTGGAGTGTTTGCCAATGATACATGTATTTCTCCGCTGGGTGCTATAGGTCGCGCACGATAACTTGGCACATCCGGGGTTTTTCAGTTTGTCAATAAACATTGCAGCTCATTCGATAAATGTTATGTTTTGGCCCATAGTGTATAACGGGGACAAGTGTTGAGAGTTCTATCCTGCTATAATACATTTTATTAACAAAAAGTTTGATTAAGCCCATTAATAATAGTAATTTTAATAACAATAATGTCATTAATAATAATATCGTCAATATATTGTCGTGTGCTATTTTGAGTCTATATTTATTTAATAAAAAGTCAAAATAGAAAATAATAATAATAATTTATTATTATTTGCTGTATCAAATAATAAATTCTTCACCATGAAATGTATGCTGAATATATTTAAATAGCATTTATAGTTGGAAGAACGCGTTTATTTAAATACATATTAATTATTGTTCTTCTAATTACGCAGATATCAAAATCATCAATAAAAAATTTATCTGATCTCTGTTTTCTATCAGCCTGTTTGGTTTCTATTCCGAACGATTTTAATCTTGATAATGTTCTCCTCAGCACACCCGTCATTGCACTTGCTCTCTCCAAGGGACAGCTGATGGGATTTATGAGACATTTTTGTTTTGCCTCATCAAAGCAATGTTTTACAACATTGATGACAATTTGATTTGCCTGTGAATTTAATACAATCTTTTTATTTTCAGACATCTTCTCGGTTATGAAAATCACACGTGTTGCCTCGTTTTCGCCTTATACCTATTATACTATATTCTCACATTTTTACGAGGGCGTGACCATTCAACTCGTTCGCATGTTCTAATTAATGGTCCAATTAACTTAATAATTAACATCTCGTCCCTTTTAACTCTCAGATCCACCCAACGCCATGATATGTTGGAATTCATATCCTATTGTATTATATTATTAATTAGAACAAACACCTGCTGTAATCTCTTGCATCACAAATTGGAAACTGGTACATTTGATTCACTTTAATTTTGAATCTATTAATAAAAATTATAAATGAATGCATTAATATGAGTTGTGTTGTTGGACATAAAATATTTCACTTGTAAGGAGGAATTGTATTTTTATATTTCGCACAGCATCATGTGGAGCATTTTGAATTTTAACAGAGAAAATATTAAATTTAAAATTATGCACATGACAACAATATTAACTGTCTATTCCCAGATATGAATAAATAAAATAAATAAATTAAAAAAACAATAAATAATGAATAAACACAGTATAAAATTTATTGATGTTGGCATCCTTTTCCAAATTAATATAGGTTTACAGTTTGATTTTTTCGTATGACGCGGCGGTGAGGTACGGATTAATAATAGTGATTAGTACCAAATAGTGCTAATATTTTGATTTCTGTATGAAACGAGACGTTAAAATTTTGCCCTGTGCTAATTTTAAATGTTATGTAGTTCTGGTAGAAATAATTTCCACAAGAATTTTAAAATTTAGGTTGTTCATACATTTACAAGATAGAAATTATTAATTATTAGCCTGATAGCACATTTAAATAATTAGTATAGATTCATTTATTTCTTTTACTTTTTAATTGAAAAGTTTTTATAATAAAATTAAAAAATATATATGTATGGACCCGGTATTGTTCGAACTCACTTGTGACAAAATTATATAGCTGTCCACTAACTGTAAGATATGTTACATACCACTGAGCCAAGGACGACAGTAACCTATCCTATCAAATTAAAGGTGTTAAGGACAAATACCTTGTTATATCTTCAGACAATTCGTTCCACAGTTATGTGGAACTTCACAAAAATTATGCAGAAATGAAATAATTTCATGTGAATATTTAAAAAGTTTCAAATAAAGAACATAAATGAAAATGTCCAAGATAAGTGGAATATGATAAATATTTATATTTCAACAAAAATATGTATGAAGGTGCAGCATGGACATTGGCGAGTTGTTCAATGTGCGTGTTTCATGAGTCTGAGTTACAATGTTTATTTACAAAATGAATAAGCCCGGATGTGCCAAGTTATCGTGCGCGACCTATAAAATAAAATCTAGAGACTAAGAAAAAAAAATAAATCGTTTAGTTTTATCATAATTGAGATTTATTTAATTTTGAAATGTGTTTATTGTGTAATGACCTAAGATGACATTAAGATTAATAATCGATTTTTATAAAAAGAAGCAAAGATCAACATAAATTTGGAAGCACGAGTTATGTCCCCTACATTGTCAATTAATGTCTTAAAAATTGTTAATGTACGTACTAGTATTGCATGTTATTTATTTATTTATTTATTTATTTATTTATTTATTTATTTATTTATTTATTTATTTATTTTTCTTTTTTGCATTAACAATTAGGTAAAGTCTATTATTCGACTGAAGGTGGAAGTATTTCCTACACAAAAAAGTGACCATAAAAATCAACATTTCTCGCAAGTTAACAGGAAATGCATGATTCCAGGTGCATATGTAGCAATCAAATCGCTACTGACGCACGTTTTCTTTAAAGTCGAAGTAAGTAGAAACAACAACCTTAGTGTCTGACGATTACAGCTTGTGTAGATCGATGACAATATCACTATAAAAAAATCAATATTTTGCAAGCAATCTTTGCAATTTTAAGAATCTCTTGCGTTTTGATTTTTTTTTTTAACTTTCAACTTATTGGTCGATATTAACGCAATTAACTCGATATTTGAATAAAACGAAATCGGACCGGTATTCATCAGAGAAAATAATTCCACATAACATGTATTCAGACACGTTATTGCCAATTGAAACTTATTCAAATCAAATATTATCGTTTGAAATATGCATGGAAAAAAGTGGCCAATTCTACATTTTTTTTGGGGGGGGGAGTAGATGTATATTTTATCGTGAACAATAAATGAAATAAAATTGATATACGCCAAAACACATAACTGTCGGGTTGAAATGATGTGTATTTAAGCTATCAACGTTTCTTCTACTCCTTCATGTTATTCGAGGTCTTTTTATATATAAATTATTTTTGTATAATGATACAGGTACACTAACGTAAAATTCACACTGTTGTATTCATCATTTACCGTTGCTTTTCACATATTACTACTCTATATATTCTGTTTTGTTTCATTTACACACCGGTTTTTTATTTAAAATTTATTTATTTATTTATTTATTTATTTTTCATGATTTATTTATTTCAAATTATTTATTTATTAATATATTTTATTTATTTATTTATTTATTCATTTATTTATTTATTTCTTTATTTATTTATTCCATTTCTATAAAGCCGTAAATGCGTTCTATTTAGACCAGCCAATTAAAATTGCAAATCGAAAGCGTTTTTTATTTAATTTTTCTGTAAAAATGACATACTTATAGATCTAAACATGCATTTATGACGCCGATCACAAAAAATATAAATGTTCCTAAGTCTATCCCAACAGGTAACATAATACATTACATTATAACGAGGTTAACCATAGTTAAGATACGTGTTTTTATGACGTATTACTGCCAAATCTGTCTTAGTTTATATTTTTGTCCGATATACGTATAGTGTCTTATTCAGCGAATAAAAATCATTTATCTTGGCGCCATTTTGCGACAGACATAACTGTCACAATAGAAAAACATCATTGCCTTAAAACTAGTCGTGCGAAAAAATTGACGTATTGTTCTTAATCGAGCCGCAGTTACGTAAATTGCTCCGAGGAAAGCGAGCATTTGTTCATCCCTATTTACATTGCAGCATATGATTTGCTAGCAGGGATTATTTCCTTTTTATCATTTACAGATTACAAATTAGTTATTAAGACGTCATACTGATGGTTGTTAACTGTTAAATATATGTTATTTTCTTTAGTATCGTATTAACTAGTTGTGGCAATATGAACACTTTAATTCTAACTGGAGTTTTACTTAACCTGGCGGTAATAAGTTTTGCAAGTAAGTTTAACCCATATGATTTTGCATGTATTTTATGTTTGTCAGTGTAAGTAATATGGCCATAGAATCAATTTTCTTATTTTAAATGAAGAGAAGAAACCAAAAAGCTATATATATAATTATATGTATATTATAAGTAAAACCATTAGATGTCCTGTATTATAATATCACAATAAGGTATATATACACTAATCAAACAAGTGACACACGAGTCAACATGTTAGCGGTGTATGGGGTTTGAAATCTAGAAATAACTGTCATTCTCGATTTAACCATGATTTATAAATAGATGCGCTTTTTTATATTTTTAATAACAATTATTTAAAATGCGAAATTAAAAAAAATAAATAAGTATATTAATTAGCTACATCACGTTGAAAATGAGTTTTACTGAAGTCCGCGAAAATTAACATTTAATTATATAAAGCATTACACAAATTGAATTCCGTTATTTTGTTTTAAAATTATTTATCTATAGTTAGCTGAAATTACGGCATATTCAACAGAACATGATATAAAAGTTACTTTCAATACAAATACTTAGGGAAATCAATACGTTTTTCTCTTTCCCGCCAAAAAGTATAGTTTTTTTTATTACGTATTATTACTGAAACTGACGATGTCAAAAACTTTTATGACATTTAAACAATTATGATATGTATGTATATATTTTGCACATTGGTTTTGTTTTTGACAACTATAAATGTATAAGCATAGAAAATTCTGACACACAACCCCCCCCCCCCCCCCCCCCCAAAATTACTTTGAAGCACTCGAGGAAATTATTGATTATTATTTAATGAGAAATTGATTACACTGTTCTCTTTATACATTTTTGAAAAGCAACATTTAGAAACAGAGCACCTGAGGAAAAATTGTTGTTTTTATTAGTTTAAATAAGAGACAGATGATACTTGTCTTAGGGGTCTTAATAACACGATCAATTCCTTAAATCGTGTGTACACGAGCATATCCAATATTTGGTTCAAACTGAAAAAAAGCGGAAAAAATTAAATATGCTCTCACATTTTTAGGGAATTAAACGATAACTTTAACATTATAGGTGTAATGTTTATGTTTAAACAAATTTCCTTTACCTTACACTATGTCTCCAGTTACATGAGATAAATTGTGTCATATTATAAATTTCCATTTTTTTAATGAAATAATAACCGAAAATTTATGACACAATTTTTTGAAATTATCATTCAGAAAACCAAAATCTTATAAGATGACGTAATCATTGCAATAGACATCAATTAGTTTTGTCGATCAATTTGTCTAAACTTAAGCGTTTCGTTTGTTTTTAACACATTGCTTAATTTTACAATGCACCAGAGCCACACTTTACTGCCCAACAAAGCTGTTGTTTAACCATTTCGTTAGTGAACATTCAAAGCCTCGTTTGAACACATTGATTCTTCTACAGACATAAACCACTTTTGGATGTTAATAACATTCACATGAACCTAATATTCAACAGATTACAAAACAACTAGTTAGTACATAGGATAAAAATTTCCATTAAAAACTAGTTAAGCTAACACATATAGCTTTGAACCACCACCGGATGTTTTGCTACATGCTGTTGTTTTAATATATCAAGTTGAATATCTGTATCTTATTTATTGATGAATGCATAATTTTTAATGTCTTAAAAATCATGACATATTTGATTTAATAGTAATAAATGACTGAGCGTTTATATATGCTGAGAATAAATCATAAATATTAACGTTAATCCAAAAATTATATTCTTACAGAACCTAATGGAATAATCCATTTTAATATTTTATCTTTAAAACTCGGAGTCTTTTAAGTTGAACCTGCCTTAAAGGTCACCTCTATATAAGGGTCACCTGCTTTTAAAGGTCAGTAAAATTTTATCCCGATTGCTTGTTTGCCATGTAATTATTTTAACCTTTATATAAGAACCAATTGTCCATAAAGGTCACTTTTACTGGTTTTCTTTGGTGGCCTTAATTGACAGGGTTGACTATTTTTCTATTTTAAATTTTAAAAACAAATTTATCTTAATTAGAAATACACATATTTTTTCAGGATACCCGGTAAATAGACAAGAAAGAGAAAGACTACGTAACAACAGATTGAATCTACATCAACAATTTTCAAATACAGGGTCCGGTATACATGGTGGATTTGATCCTCATCTACAACAAATAAACAGACAAAATCGATTTAGGGACAACCGATTCGATGATGGATTTGATCCTCATCGACAACAAATAAATAGACAAAATAGATTTAGGGACAACCGATTCGATCCACATTTTCAACCAATCGTAAATGACAGATTTGTACCCCGTGCTGATCCGCATGTGGTTGACCCTGTAGTGCATGACACTGTTGATATATCTCAAGTAAGACAAGTAGGCAGCAACAGACGACATCCGGTTAGCACTAGACCACGTGGTAACAATGTTGATAGAAATGTTCAGAAATTTGGCTGGTCATCTTTAGACAGTATATTACCTCCGTCACTGATTAATCAATTTAGAAATCCAGTCGTACAGAACCCGAAACCTACTACAGTTGTCAAAGGCTCAGGTCCATTACACAAACCAAAAGATAACAAACCCATAGTTGACAAAAACACAAATGATTGGCAGCCACCATTGGTACCGGGTGGTTTAGACCTCAATGGACCGCTTGGACCTTTAGATGGACCATTAAATCAAGGACCATCTGATGGACATATTGTGCCAATAGGCAATACAAAACCCACTGATACATTCAAAACTAGACCAGTTGACGCTGGATGGAATCCTAATGACAGCTTGCCACCTTTGTTGGATGGAGTAACTCTTGGTCCGTTGGGTCTCGATGTAGATAACCAAGTAAAAAAAGGACCAACACCACCAGTTATCCCAGTTAAACCTATTAACACACCAAACAAAGGAAAAGCAGGTGCACCAGATATATTGTGGAAAGCTGGAGGATTAGATGGAGTTCCCCCGGAATTGTTACCAAGTGGTCTGTCTGGAGTTAGCGATCCACTTCTTCCAAAAAAAATACCGAAAGACAACTTACCGTTACCCGGGGGATTAAATCAAAATAATATTCTGCCTAAACAACCAACAGATCTCCCTCCGACCGATTTTGACCACTTATTTGGTTTACCTCCCCTTCCAAATACACCCGGAAGTCCTTCAACTTCCGTATCGGACGCAGGCGCAAAAGCTGGATCTAATTCTAATCTTCTGCCACCTCTAGATAACTTACCGACGGATAAAGGTCATGGACCAAACACTGATTTAATTCCTCCTTTAGATCAAGGTACCGGAATCGGCGCCGGCACTGGTGGTCCAACTGATTCGCTAGATGCATTTTTAGCAGACTTTGAAGCAGGACTTTTTAACCTTCCACCAAATACAGAAAACGCCGGTTCTGCTAATCCAAACGATCCATTACTACCTCCAATTAGTAATAGCCAGCATGGTATAGGTGGTGCTGGAGGAAACAACCAACAACTTGATTTAGGAGACATTGCAGGATTATTTGATGGTAAGGAAACTATTCTTGTACACATGTATATGTACTATTTCAAAGGTCTTGATATTTATTGTCTCATCTGTAAGATAAAAACATGAGAACATTTTTACCAGGATGTAGTGCATACCTGTCGAATGTTTAACACTTAGCTTACGAAAATAAGTCGCAGCTCGGCTGCCGAGTGGCCGAAAGTAGCCATATAACTGCAGAGAAACGAATAACAGCTGCCGAAAAGGTGTCTAGATATAGGTACAAGGGCTTGATACGCTGTGTATTCGGCATAGATTCGTTAGCTTAATGTTAAACTTTCGACAGACCTGTACTGTAGTTTACCGATATGAGTCGCCAATTGATAAATAGACATAACGTTTACTTTCCGTTAATCAATGATAACATTGGTACCATGATTGATGACATAAATAATCATATTGTGCCTGCATATTCTGACTCTACAGTAGGCGCTTACTCATACTATCATGGTGATAACGTGTATGTTTAACTTAATTTGCCATTTTCAAAGTTTTACTTTTTTTGGATTGTGGTGTGACCATGGATCGGTATGTTTGTTTTTTATTGTACCAACACATTCTGACTTTGACATTAAGTGCCGACTCTTCCGACGCATCCGACCTCATTTCCGTGGTGATAATTTACATGTTAAACTTTATTTGCTAGTATTTGTTTTTACTTCGCTGCTGGGGATGTGATTTGAACATTTCTTAAAAGTTTTCACTGTTTATGCTTATCTATTAATTATGGACATTAGAAAATAATACAGATTAAAACTGAGAAAATTAAAACATACGTTTTGAAATTGTTAAATTGCAAATTCAATTATCAGACTAAAAATTAAACGTTTAAATCAAATATGACAAGACTGTTAAAACAGGCGATGCTGGTTATAAATTGTTGAATTCAACTGCTATTCGGTATTGAAGAGTTAACATCAATGATGACGATGAAGCAACTATTTAATTAAACTGTACACAATTTCTATTACAGCACATCCAGAAGCAGATCCAGGACCTCAAGCTGTTTTAAATGGTACACTCTTTAATAATATATTATTTGGGAACATAATTGGTATCAGCTTAAGTGGATTACTTACACATGTCAAGTGCTAAAGTTTTATTTCTTTTTATAAAATAATCATTTCAAATTTTATATATTGCATACTTTACAAATTTTATTTTTCATCATATGGTTTTAAATATCTCAAATTAGAACATGATACGGGTGCGTACATACTTATCATTGGTAAAAATGTACCTGTCTCATTCCAGCTGCCAAAACAGTCAGTGAAGCTCAACCAAATAACCAAGGTCTGATCAAGAAGAAACCCCTTCCAGGTCAAAATAAACAAAAGTCGGCTCCATCAGGACCAGCACAATCTAACTCAGCAGCTGCCGCTAGAACCGAGGCTGGAAAAATATCAGAAGGCCTTACTGGAGAAGCATTACTTAAAAGTCGTATGTATTTGAATATATTATAGTATTTTAGTTATAACTACCTCTGTTACTATTCAGAAGTGTTATCCTACATTTAACGGTACCATGAAAGGTAACAATAGAATTGTTAAGAAATCGCATTTATAGTACAATAACTTCAATTGCAGTAAAAAAAAATCACTTATAATGCGCAAGTGTGATTAGATTTACATTTAAAAATCTTTATCTTGGTTTTTGTAATCCTGAAAGAAATTTAAAACACTGCTGCATACGACATGCATGACCAGTCGCTGGAACAGTCGAACGACGGCACGCATATATACGCATGAGCAAGACATGAGTGTTGTCATCGATAATTATAGTCGTTTAACTGCATTTCGTCTCAAACAGAGTTTTATAGAACAAAACATTACAAATGATGCTGAAATTACATAGATACAATTTTATCTAATCTTTTGCCCAGGAAGTATTAGTTATAAATTGATCTAGTCCTATTCAATTATGTCGTCCGTTAGTTCTTTTGTGTATTTGGTTACTTTGGCTATTGTTGTTTCGGGTTTTTAATACAAAGCTTAATATTTCCTGTTTTACAGTACAAGGCTTAGCAGCACGTTTAGCACCTTCTACTACTACGACTGAAGCTCCTACAACAAGTAAGCCTCTCTCTCTCTCTCTCTCTCTCTCTCTCTCTCTCTCTCTCTCTCTCTGTGTGTGTGTGTGTGTGCGCTAGGTTTTCTCTTTTTCCTTATATGTTACATATAAACTTATATAAGACTATGGTTCATTTTGTATATTGATATGCTATTGTGTAATTTGTGATTTTTATATATTTTCTCGTTGATTGTGTCACGATAACTAGCATCAGATTCAGGAATATAATTGAATTGTTAATTTTCATGTCTAGTTATTGATAGTTAGTGAGGATTTCTTAAGTAAAATATAAAAAAATCAAACAGACTAATGAGAGCAAAGAACTTCAGCGACTGCAACCAATCAAACGTTATCGACATGCAATATAGATACCATATATTATACCATCTAAAACTGACCAAGCCAACTGTCCGGTTTTTTCACAAGGATTGCAATAAACTGGAACCATTTCGATAAGAAAGTAGTGTCTACGAACAATGTCAAAGACTGCAGGAAATCTTCTCAAGAGGACTAGTTTTTCCCATCCTTTCTGTTATGCATCCGACATCATTTGCCCTGCTGATCCTCGGTACAGATACATATATATATTTGAGTCCCGGAGATTTTAGTTTCTAACAATATTTTCTAAATTTAAAACCTGGGTATTAATTGATTAATATTTAAAATTTCAGAAATGGACAAAAGAGCTTTATTACGAAGTTTCGGACGGCGGCGAAAATTTAACGGGTAAAGGTAAGTAGTTCAAAACAAAATAATTGACATTTATACGAGGATATAAGAATCACCCTGTCTGTCCGTCAGTCCCAGTATCCTGTACACTCTTTATTTTCTATGCTGATAACACACGATATGACGTTTCGAATACCATATACAGGTGTTTAGTTCAAGGGTCAATGTCACAATGTCAAATGTTGCGGGCTCTCAAGAGATTGTTCTAGCACACGTACCGAGGTTTTTATGTCTTAAAAGTCCTTGATTTGGTACTACGTCGTATTCACAAAAAGATATCTCATATTTCATTCGCGTAGGTCTTCGACATGTAAAAATATCATGACGCTCAATATATAAAATCATCAAGTCACAAATAGCAAACTTCATTTAATTTGCTGGATCTTCTATGAAACTTGCATGATTCTGTGTCAAAAACACATTGACCCCGATTGTAGCCATTAGTTTATGGATTTACACCATTTTACGGGGTAATTTACAATGCTTTGTGACATGAAAATACTAGAATGAGAATTAATATAGTCGGGTGATCTTAAAAATGTAATATGTTATAGCAGGATATTTCCACAACAATCATAACATTATTGTTGATAAGAATGTTGTCTCGTTGTCTCTATGTCAAAAATTGTTCTGAACATATTTGATGTCTCATAGTTTCCACTCATTTTCAATTTTGATTTCACATGTGGCAGGCGTAGCTAAGTAGACAGAAGGGAAGGTGTTTACCCTTCGGAAGCATAAAACCTAGGTGAAGTTTGCCTATTTAACTGAATTTTCCAGATGTCCTATTTTTAACTTTTCTTTTTTGATTTGTGAATTAAACATGAACCAGTATATTTGTGCATCATCTTGTGAAGACTGAAAAATCGTCAATTTCACGTAATGACTAAATACACAATTTTCTAATTTATTCATAAACTAACAGTGCAGCTTTTTTATTCATTACAGGGTTCTTTAGATGAATAAAATACTATTACCAGGGAGTTGATTGACGGGGAATCGAGAGGAGGAAGTTTGACAGAATGTGCAATAATATCCTACAAAACAAATCCAAACTCACTGACTTACAGTTAATTATTAATTATTTATCTGTATAAATCAGTGTGTGAAATTAAAAGACACACACGCATTTATTACAATGTATCACATGTAGGCCATCGATGACGGTAATATCACCGGTCCGACTCAATTTGATCTTTCTTTTTAAACAGGCTCAGTTGTATGCTGTAAAAATTGAAAGCTAACATGAGCATGAAAAGAAGGCAGTTTAAAACCTTCTATTACTTAGTAACCACAAAACGGAGGACGGATACAATCCGATTTTGTTGCGAAACAAATATTGATCATGATAATGTCACAAAGTCCAACTTGCTATGAACTCAGTTGTGCCCAGTACTCAGCTTTCATGCGCATGAATGGAAGCCTGAAACATTCTATATACCACAAATCGAATAACGGATGTTATCCGATTTTCAGGGTTATAAAAACATTTAGTTATTAACTCATGTGTGTTAAAGTGCGTGTGTGTCTTTACTTACTTGCATTGTATTTATCTGTGTAATTTATTTTTGATAATAAAATTTTATCTTGAAATTGTTTTATACTATTACGTTTACGTTGAGTAGCAAACGCGTTTCCCTTAGTAGGATTACAGAGCATCTGGTCTCATCGCCTACCGATCCAAATCGCACTCTGGACAAATCATGGTGTTGGAAATATTGTCAGTTAGCTTGCCAAAGACACGTGATTTTCTCCGGGCACTCCTATTTCTTTTATCATCTATAAACTAACAGCCTTGATATAAGCGAAATCATCTTGACTGTGGCCTACAAAAACATTATTCAAATCCTTGCATGAATGTGGTATCAAGTGACTTGTGGTATATCGATAAGGTATCTTTTGGGTACTGGCTCCAGTTTCACAATCATTCCTTAGCTAAGATTTTCCTTAACTTAAATTAAGCAATTTTTTGTAATCTCTTTTTGGAAATATTGGCGAATATTTTTGCCAAAACTAAATGCAAATTTTTAATCTAGAAATGATCTTAAAAATGACACCTTAAATTCCTAAATATCTTAAAAATTAACAAAATTATATTGATTTAAAATTTTGCAATATTTAAGTTAAGGAAAATCTTAGTTAAGGAATGATTGTGAAACTGGGGTCAGGTGATACACATCGGTTAATTTGCAGTATCTGCGTAGTTATACCGGTAGTATATACCATTTGTTATAGTAGGAATTCCCAAGTCAAAGCAGATATGCTCTGTGTAAAATTCATTTTAACAAAGCAGTTTTATTCCGGTAATCTCTGGTCTTGATGCCAAAAATTAACTGTTTTAAAAAATCGCTTTAACAAAGTTCAGAGGACAAATTATAAGATAATCTCAGTAAACTCTTGAAAAAACTTGCTACCATTTATTTATAAATTATTCTAAAGATTACTAAATATCTGTAATAGCAATAACTACAAAATTTTATTCGAATCCTTAACAGAGGCGTTTTGTCTTTAAATGTGACTTCCAAGCAAAATAATTCGAATAACCTTAATTTTAATAAGCCTCATTTTACCGCAAAATGTCTGATCACAGAATTTAAGGTCGAGGTGTTCTGATAATCTATTGTCTCTCTTTTTCTTACAATTTCTTTTGTGAACTTTGTATTATAAATGTAAGAAAACAGCATTCACAATATAAACTTTATTGCTATCTATATCATATAAGTATTGTAACATTGCACATATTGTTTACAAAAGTTAACACCCTTGCATTATTTTTTTTAAAAAAAGACATACACTTGGATATATACCAATGTAGTAACATGTGGTAAATTGTATTTAATTATATAATGTCGTTTCTGGGACAAAAACTCTCTCCTACCGATAAGAACTCTAAATATGCACATTAGTAGATGCAACCTCACTTTTCACTACATGTTCCAATAACTTCTATGATTTTCTCCATACTACATTTCTCGATGTGTAACCATACTTTTTACACTGCTAAACATAGACTGTAAAAATGATGAACGAAAAACA
This sequence comes from Anadara kagoshimensis, assembly GCA_021292105.1. NCBI lineage: Eukaryota > Metazoa > Mollusca > Bivalvia > Arcoida > Arcidae > Anadara > Anadara kagoshimensis. Next base: position 52,259,391 of record CM037871.1, on the reverse strand, counting down.
AGGTCTAAACACCAAAGTCTTTACTTTGCTTCTGGATTGTGATTCGGACATGGATTAGTATGGGCTTTTTTTTACTTTGCTTCTGGATTGTAATTCGGACATGGATTAGTATGTATACAGTACAGATCTGTCGAAATAATTAAAACACTAAGCTGACGAATTAGTACCAAATTGGCGACTCATCTCGGTCCCTTGTAACATATTTGTGGCAGCTGTTATCTACCTTCTTGGCAGTTTTTTAACCAATACATATTCATCACTCGTCAGACAATTTTCGTCTCCTTTACGTTAGTGCAATGCAGTGTTAAACTTTCGATAAGTTTTTGTAGTCTTTAATGTGTGGCATTATTAAATATTGAAGCAGGAATATCCAATAACTTCTTGCATACTTGCATATATTAGATATTGGATATATTTTTATTGTTATTTTCCTTGGAATGCTGGTGCCATTGCATTGATACCAGCTTGTAATGCCCAAAGCTGTGGAGCCTCATTAAGGTAGACAAGCATAAGGTCCGTTAACGAGTCTATTGCTCTATTGCTTGTCCTGCCAGTGGACCTTCTTGAACTTCCATTACCTAAATATTGAAGAAAAGTGTTACAAGGTATTATATATATTATTTTTAAACGATATATTAGATATGTAGTATAATGATTAATAAAACGTGATACATTTAATAATCAAACTGAAACTGTCAATCAACTATAGACATATAACGGTTCTGAATTTTTTTTTATTTTTTTTTGGACTGGGCTATGCTAATCATTACGTAACATACACACTGTCTCTGGTTTTATTTCAAATATTTATCAAGCAGGATATACAGTACAGACCAGTCGAAAAATTACCAGTATAATATAACGAATAAGCGAGATAGCAGATTGTATATATGGTATCAAGACAACTCGTACCCATACCAAAGCAATTCGTACCTCGAACCCATACCAAGATAACTCGTAAAGAAAATAATTGCAGAAACATAATGAACTGAATTTTTAATCTAAGAAAATGTAAACCATCGTTTTATCTTTAAATTGTCTTTAGTCAACTATTTCAAAGTTATAAGGGATTATTAGAACCACCCCTAGCCCATAACTATAATTGTATCAATCAAGAACATGCACTTACCACTAATAATTCCCTGTACAAGTTTGTAAACTTAATTGCTGGAGGAGAAGTGTAACGTTTGATGTTTATGTGTGTGATTTGTTGGCGTTTGCGAAATTAATAAATTAATGCTTAAAAAAACTTGGAAAAACTACATTTTCTTAAATTGTTTTCTTGGGTACGAGTTGTCTCGGGTCGGGTACAAGTTGTCCAGCAACCGTATATATATTATAATTTCGGGCCAGCATCACACCAATTGAATGTAGGTATTTTTCAGAGTAGAGCATCTCTAATTGCAAGTAAAGCAGTAATAGTAAAAATACACAATATACTCTGTGGAGGTTCTTAACACACGTCTCGTATAAGTAGATACTGACGAGACGGAGACTGAAAGCTAAACATTAAACCAAGTAATAGATAAAAGATTATATTGTTATAGCTCCAAAATACAGTAGAATTTCAATTTTATACTCACGATTAAAACGAACTGCCGTAGAATTGCCATTTGTCGTAGTGTTTGCAATGACATGGTAACCGTACACTGTAGATAGAGGCTCGTCAACCCGTATATTTATAGATAGTGAGGGCGGAATATCAAGCTTTCTCCACCGTCCCGTATACATCTCCGTCAGTGGTTTATAGAAAATACGGTAGCCACTCACGGCCACAGTCGGTTCATCCCACGACAACCGCAGTGTATTGGACCCCTGGGAGTTACCGAACATTCTACTTCTTCTGTTTGGGGGATAAACTCGATCTGCAAAAACACTACAATGTCAGAACTCGGAATTGAAGTATGATAAAAATGAAGGTGTCAATTACCATGAATACCTGTATGATTGATTGATTGATTGATTGATTGATTGATTGATTGATTGATTGATTGATTGATTGATTGATTGATTAATTGATTGATTGATTGATTGATTGATTAATTGCTGTTTTACGTCGCGGTCAAAAATATTTTATTGATATCGAGACTTCACGCGATATGGGGGAAGTGACAGAAATTATTACATTTGCAGCGTTCAGGGCCTGGTAGTAGTGGAGTTCTTTTAAAGCAATTTACGCCTATTGTGACAAGGAGCATCGGTTTTAAAGTCTTTTCTGAAGATTCCGACTTTTATATACCGAGTGCTTGGCGAAAAAAACCCATTCATTTCACGTAAAAAGTAATGATTAGACCCGACCGGGGCTCTAACCCCGATCTCCCACATATGGAGCGAGAAGAGGTAGAAAAACATGCCGTTTTGTTCCTTCATGTACACACAGACCCTTACTTTTCTTCCTTTTATGGAAGCGATTGGTGTGATATAACCCGATGCGCATGTTTATATTTGTGGATCTTGAGTTTAAATTATATATATTAAATAAATTGACTTTACCAAGACAACACCACCCCACCCCCCTCTCTCTCTCTCTCTCTCTCTCTCTCTCTCTCTCTCTCTCTCTCTCTCTCTCTCTCTCTCTCTCTCTCTACATGTACATACACTTATTTTTCTTATCTTACCCATTGTGCCAGTACTAATACTGGCAAAAGTAGCTGCTCCAATAGCCACGTCATTTTCAGCACGCAGTTCAAACACATAGGATACACCATCGTCTGCAATGTTATCAGAGTAAGAAGTACAAAAATGGTGTCTTGTCACCCCTAGCCTCAAGAATTATTCTCGCATGGCGATTGGTTTAACCCGGGTACATGGAACATTTGTAAATCGTTAAGTGTACAAGAGCTATGGTAAGCGGTTCAAGGGAAGTAACTCGTACATCGCGGAGGATAACATTCGACGTACAAACAGAATACGAAATAATACTGGCATACTTTTATTGGTGAAAAATGCTTTTATTTTACGCCGAGTTTTTGGCAGGTTACATGGCAACATGTACACTTCGCCTATGGCTCAGGGTATATAAATGTCTGACGGGATACAATGGACCAATCTGTAAAACAACCTTTATTACTTATAATTGCATAAGTAAATCCGATCAAGTTGTTCATTTATGTAGTTTCTGTACGTCACAAATATTGAAGAACCTGTAGAAATGAGGAGCTAATTTCTCATTGGTTTTGAGAAAATACAATGTATATGAACATGTCAATGTTTTGTGTCTTGCTCTCTTGCTTCAATTGTTTATCGATTTTATCGGCTCACTTGTCAGTTCCAAAGTCTTTACTTTGCTTCTGGATTGTGATTCGGACATGGATAAGTATGTTTGATTTTGATGTAACAAATTTTTCAGTTGCATTTATTTCATTTTACTATTCTTGGAAATTAGGGTGACAAGGATATGTTTCACATTTTTTTAACATCTTAGAGTGTTGCTGAATTTGCAGTTAAATAAATCTAAGATAATAAATACAACAGGAAATCCCGAACACTTTTATATGTTTGAGTAATGGACTATATAGAAAAATGGACAATAGTCAAAGTAAGGGAGCCAATGTGAGAAAGGTTCCAGATGATGAGTCATAAAACGCCTTTCTTTGGACGAACAATATTATAATGACAAATGTTATCTAATTCAAGTATAAACTTAGAACTGCGGTCTGCCGGATTGTAGTGGGGTGGGGGGTCGGGGGGTTGGTGGCCTAAGCGAGCGCGCTCACAGATCGCACGTCTTCCTGCCTTTGTTAGAATCGCACTCGGGTAGGTTCTTTTGAGAAAAAAGTTGATCATTCTACTTTCCGGAGGTTGGGTAATTCTTCTACTATCCAGCTTGCAGAACTGGCCAGCTCGATGTAAGTGTAAGAAAATAAAACACTATTACTTAATTCAATGAACAACTATGTAACTTAGTTTATTGCTAATTGTCAGTAATTTTAAGTATGTCAGAAAATGTCAGAAAGCCAATGATATACTTACAAAGATAGTCAGATGTCCATCGCAATGCATATCCAGGTATTGTCTCATACCTGGTGACCCCGTCCTGTTGTCCCCAGAATATTCTATAGTTTTTAATTCTTCCAAAAGACTCGTATGGCGCCTCCCAAGTTAATTCCACAATTGGAGAATATTCACTTAACAAGTGTACTCTCAAATTAAGTGGCTTAGTCGGCGCTACAAAAAAGACAAAACAGTGATATAATATGATGTTAAACCCAAACTTGTTTCTTGACCTGAACACGAAGACGCGAAGGAGCGAAGGACGATGGTGAAGAAGCTCAGTTGCGATAACGCGAAGACGCGATAACACAACTTTGTATCGTACATTCGCCATCGTGTTTTCACTCTTTCGCCATCGAGTTCGCGTTCAGGTCGAAGGGGCGAAGTGGCGAACGATCGATTATAAGAACTTGTCCTTAACATAACAACATATTATAATGAACACGTACTAAAAATCTGTGTACGAAGTGCTCGATGCGTGGTTGGTAAAACTTAAACCTGAATTCTAAGCTAATGACGATTTCTTCATACTAAATAAAATTATATTTTCCTTTGTTGTTTCATTGTTTCCAAACTGAATACTTTTCTCCGATTTGCCGCAGCTTTGGACAACAATCTATTTGAATTGCTGTAAATAATAATTGGCGTACAATTTCAACATGTGGATATCCGATATCCTATAGGGTCCTGAATTTGCCCTTTGCTTAGCGTCGAGGTAGTAACCTCGGGGTCATATTGCTATTGCCCTGGCGAGCATTCAGTATTAAAGAAACATAAAATTAAATTTTTAAGTTGAAAATATAGCCGGTATAACCATTACTTACCATGAACCGCGGATACAGCTATTATACAAAACCCAAGAAATACAAGGATATCTAAAATCAACATGTCTTAAACCAGCTAAAAACTTCAATCTCTAAATCAAAATATTGGACGAGATCGAGCATGCTAAGGTTAAATACATCTCTATCGTTCCTAAGTGTCAAAATTTGGAAAATCCATTTTACATCCTGTTTTCTTAAAAAAATAATTAAACTTATTTTAAATCTTTTTAGGGAATTTTTTTGGTAAAAACGTCCATGACTTATATGACAAATGAGAGTAATTTAGTCAATTTGTAAACACAATGAAATCCAAACTATTCAGTTAAAGCACCAGAAAGTTAATGTATCTTTAAATGTGCCGTGAACGTGAACGGATATTTTTTTCCACAGAATCCCCTGTTTCGTTCAAGGGATCTTCTTAATCTTTTTGATATTAATTGTTAATGGTTTTTTTAACTTTTATAAATTTATATGAAATGAATGATATATTATAACAATATGCGATACATCAAGCGAATAATTATATGGGTCTCAAAAATGTTCATCAAGATACCAAAGATGTAAATAACTTGGGCTTTCTATGTTTCTGTACTACATGTATTTTAGTGTCACACAATGTCGTCGTATTACAGTATTCTCTTTGCATGTTCTCCTATGAACTGATTAGGAATGATTTTCATCTTATGTAATTGTTTTATTATTATTCGCCTGGTTGTATTTTGCAATTATTGCATTTATAGCCTATACAGGATTTAGACAAAAAGGCTATTTGTTGTGGATAAATATTAATGAACAACATAAATACCAATCCATACCCAAACCACATTGCCAAAGCAACGTAAACACTTTGAAACTGGCAAATTAATCACGTGAACTTCCGCCATAGAAGTAAGACCGTATGCTCCAGAGATCCAAATTCGAAATGAAAGAAACAAGCAATTATTGAACGTCAAATAAGTCCAGGGTAATTTTGGATACAGAAAATCATCAAAATAAGAAAAATCAATAATATAATGATGACGGCCATAAAAGTTTTTGAGGGCCTTGAAAAGCATAGACCTTCAATATCCTTGCGACAAAAATTTATTTGTAAGTAGCTTGCTTCGTTGTATAAAGTTCCAGTAGTGGGAACGAGCTCTACCATAGCGTATTAAATGTAAAACAAATACACCATAAACAGGAGAAGCAGGTATATTACTGCATAAAACATCTTCAAATGCAGTCTTTCGTTGGGGCTATAATTGAGGTTTAAGTCGAAATTTGAAGATTCAGTCATATGAGTTATTTCAATCCCACTGGGATAAATAACATTCACGTAATCTGAACTATTAATAGGTAGAACGCCATCTATATGTCTGTATGTGGAGTTGAATAATTTTGCGACCGGCAGTCTTCGCTCCAGATTTAACAAGGTTCTACACAACTTCTGCTTCATACGAATAAAGAAACAAATCAGCAAGCAAAACAGTAAATACACAGTTTGTGTATTGATATACCGACTGTTTGTTGGTAAACACAACATATATTTTGTCTATCGAAACCCTAACATTTTGTTAATGGTATCTTCAGTATATTTTTGTTTGGGATATCTATTCAGCACTAGATATTTTTATTTTCGTTTACAATTTTTGTAAAAGAAAAAAGACAAGTGAATAATTTGTTTTAGATATTCTATTAATTTTGAATGATGGCTATCAGTGTAAAGTGTAGAAAAATTTAAGTTTTAATACTTTTTACATTAGAAAAAGTATTAGAAGAAAGATAATCAAGTAATTTTTAGAATGTTTTAGAATCCACATTTGGTTGATATCAGATGTAGAATATCATTTGTCTTAATAAAACTAATGATCATGTTTGACAACTGTCAAAATTTGTGTAGAACTACTGATTATAATTGAGTAGTACATTTAGAGAAACCTGCTTTATACATGTATATTCTTCCTGATATAGATTTTTGTGAAATTTAGGCATTCAAAAGAAGCAAGGTCAACTGCAAGTTCTTCCTCTTTTGTATTGATACAAACGACTCAAGAACTCTTCTATGTTTGAAATTTCATCTTTAGTAAAATTGGTTCTCGTATAAGTAGGATTCTCCAACCTACTCTTTAAACCAAACTTCTTCATAAGACATTCTAGGTTGAATCTGCTACAAACGAGAATAATGTTGGAAACTTTATCACATACCCATTGAATCTTACTATAGCGATACATTACATTTTCTTGCCATGTGATACAAAGGCCCGAATTGCACATGTGTAATACAATATTCCGTATCACCATAGTAGCCGGAACTATAACATATTATGTGACGTCATGTTAAGTTGGGAGAATTTTTCGAGTTGGGAGAATCGCGGAAGATGTTAAATAATTTTGTAAAATCAATGTTTGTCGTATATTTTCATTTACCAATTTGTATTGTCATTATCAATAATAATCTAATTTTTTATAAATATATCAAAGACGATAAAAACAATAATTTAATACACAAAGATGTCAAACATTATGTTTATCTTATGATCAAATGTGAAGGTCCTTTGATATGATAAAATACTGTGATTTGTTCTACTGGCATTTATATCCCAGTTATAGATGTCGTCATCAATCATATTTAACAAATAATGCTTACGTTTTTCATCAATTTTAATGAAAATGACGTCGTCTGCTTCGTAGCTACCAATTAAGAAATAAAAACCTGTCAAAACAGTCGAAGAAAGAAAAAAGTCTCTTGAGGGATAATTTTTATGTAATTTAAATTTTAAAAAAATCAAAACTATTATTAAATTTTAAATTTAGAAATTACATAGCATATAAAAAGAAATTTCCGTTTTTTCTTTCGTATCTATGGTAACTGGCAATTTTATTTCATATTGATTTGTGTTTTTATTTAAAATATTCCCTAATCAAACCTCAATTGATATCTTAGCTTCGATACGTCTAATTTTATGGAACGTATGAAGGAAAAGTTGTTTTTTTTAATTTTTTTTTAAATTTATATCTTTGTTTTGAAAGTTTATATGTTTGTTTCAAAGGATATATAAATGTGCGAATTCAGAAAATAATTTAATATAAAAAGAAAACCAAGATGTTGAAGATGAATTGTAATATTTTACTTATTGTTATATTGTTAGAATGTCTAGCTTTTGAAGGTAAGAATAGTTTTATGATTATGTAAATAAAGTCTAGGATACTACACATGTATCCATATAGATAACCGATGGAGTTAAGTGATGTTTGTTTACACACTTACCAGTTAAGATTATGCTGCTTATATCGAGATGAAAAGTTGGTAGAAAACAAACTTTCTACAAGGAAATTGGCAAATTACTCAGAATAAGATCCGCTGGATTGGGATCCCAACCAAAGCGATGAGAAGTGGTTTGATCGTGATCCATAAGCTTGCGCTTTTTACGACTCATCGAGTCCTTGTTGAATAAAGAAATTAGTGGTTAAAATTGTATTCTTTGCAATAAGCTAAATAACTAAGAACAATACACAACAATTACTTGAACTTAGGAAAAAATAAACTTCTTATGGTTATCCAACTACATATTTTGTACAAATGAAAACAGTATTTGTTTCTTCTCTTGTTTTTGTGCAAAATGTGTTTTAATCAACATGGTTGAAGTGTTGACGAAACTTTTATTATTCAATTGTTGGTTCTTGTGTCTTATTGGTTGCCAAGGAAACTTTCAAGTACATTTCATTTTAAATCAATATTTAATGCTTTGTAGTTTTATACAAATTTTAAATATCTTACTTACCTATCTTTTTTCTGGTTTTAGTTTACAGTCAAGAAGTTCAAGCTGTCGTACGAAATGGCAGAAGAAACTCGTCTGATTCTACCAACAACACACCAAGTGGTATGACGGAAGACGTATGGTTAAATAGCTTGCTGAAAGACATAAATACACCACTAGAAAATGTTCCTACCCATTCTAACGATATTCAAGGGAGTTCCGTCTTCTCTTTATCTGATGTTGTTGAACTCAATTCGACAAACAATATTAAAAAAGTGCCGAATTCCAAAGATCTATCTTCAACCAATGGGATGCCGTCTAAGATATCATCTGGCAACGATCAAAATCAAGGGCATATTTTTGATGTTTTGGATAAAAAACAAAACTCTAAGGTTGTTCACACAATTACCGGGAACAGAAAAACCACGGCGGAAAAACCAACAGATTTCCTATTCTTCCAAGATTCTCCAAACGAGAATGTTATCAACATTGGGATGCCTTCAAAAATTTCACCTAGCAACGATCAAAATCAAGACAACGTTATGAATGTATTGGAGAAAAGACAGCATTCCAAAAATAATGTTCACAAAAATACCGAGAATAGATTAATAACAACAGTTGGAAAACCAACAGATCTCTTATTGTTCCAAGATGCTCCAAAAGATAAAACAATCCAGAATAAGTTACAGACACGCAACAAAGACAATGTGATAAGCCATGAACTAAATGCTAGGAATTCAGTAAAAACCATTGGTCATGATAAAGTTTTGCTTGAAAACCACGGAAGTAAGGTGAACTCAAATGATTTATATTTGCAATTGGAGAATATTATAAAACGGTTGTTAAATTCAAACAGTAATCTATCTTCATCATTGCGTTCTTCAGGAAATAGTTTATTTGGTGGACAATCACGAGATTCATACCCATGGGACATTACTGCTAATAATTATCTAAAAGTGAACTCACATTCCAATATACCTCATCCGGAACCGGAAACAGAGCCACATCCAGAACCATTTTTTCCATCAAACGCTGACATCAATGCCAGAAGTCAATCACGAGGTATTGACAGTCATAATGCAGTCAACAGTTTTCTAAACTTGAACTCGCAATCCAATATACCTCATCCGGAACCGGAAACAGAGCCACGTCAAGAACCAAATTTTCCATCAAACGTTGACATCAATGCCAGAAGTCAATCACGAGGTATTGACAGTCATAATGCAGTCAACAGTTTTCTAAACTTGAACTCGCAATCCAATATACCTCATCCGGAACCGGAAACAGAGCCACGTCCAGAACCATTTTTTCCATCAAACGCTGACATCAATGCCAGAAGTCAATCACGAGGTATTGACGGTCATAATGCAGTCAACAGTTTTCTAAACATGAACTCGCATTCCAATATACCTCATCCGGAACCGGAAGTAGAGCCACATTCAGAACCATTTTTTCCATCAAATGCTGGCGGTGTTGCCAGAACTAAATCAGGACGCATTGACGTTCATGATACATTCAATAGTTTTCTAAAAATGAACTCGCATTTCAATATACCTCATCCGGAACCGGAGATAGAGCCACATCCAGAACCATTTTTCCCATCAAATACCAACAGCCAAATATTGTCTTTATTACGAAAAGTTTTGTTTGGTTCTAAACGGTCTGAAGAAAGAGAAAATAAAAGATGGAATTTCTCCAAAAGATGGAGAAATCGTAATCGTTCTCGAAAAGGAAGACGGCATTTTCATTTCGACGATTAAGCCTTACAAGTTGTTCTGAAAGATAAACAATTTGAAATCCTAAGACAAAATAGACTTTACAGGTATTGTTTCAATTGAGACTACATAGATACGTCTTGACGTTGATCTACTTATTTATAAACAATTAAAATACATTTTGAATTTTGACGGTCATTTTTGTGCTGGTATTGTAAGCAATATGTTCTTTCCTCTATTATGGACATGTCGGATTATATTTGTTGTAAATACATTTTGGTATTTAATTTTCTTATTTCAACGTCTCAAAATTATTTGGATTATTTTTTTCCGAGCACTAGTGATAGGTAATATTATTTCGAAACGTAGGTCTAATTCTGCAACATTAAAACGTGTATTGTGATAAATTGAATCGATATAATATATCAATATACTAAGTATTTCCATGTAGTGGAAACAAACAAATGCATATAAAACAACAGGTTTCATATTTTCATTTAGGAACAATAGTGCTTTGACCAAACTGGAAATCCAGATATTTTTTTCGATTTTGAAATGAGAAAAATTGAAACATCAAAATGTATTTTACCCAATTCAATAGCCTAAACGCTAAAACATAGATTTATGTTTTGAGGAACTTCAAAATTGAGGAAGCAGATGATTTTTTATAAACAGTGTAGTGGTTATCTGACAATACTTAGTATTGCTTCCTCTTACATTTGATACTATATGAATAGTACATGTGGTATATTTAAACTACATGTGTGATAAATGATACCCATATCTGGGATAAAATCATTAAAGAACAAAACCCATATCTGTGATAAAATTATTAAAGAACAATTTTAAGAGTTCATGTTGTTATCTTAATCTACACATTCTTTAATAAATTGTTTAGCAATATTTTTCAATATTTATTTGGCTGTTTCAGATATTTAGTTGTTTAAGGCTCTTTCCTTGGTCGCTTTGTGCATGAATTTCTTTCCCTTTTTGTGTCTCTTGAATGTACACCATCTTGTCTGAAAACTGGTGAGAAACAACATCCGCAATATAATCTTTATTTTATTGCAGTTAACATACCAATCAATGTCAAAAGGCAAAGTTAAAAATTGAAAACTGGCATATTAGGTTAAACGCGTGAATTTCCACCAGAGTAGTATGGTAGTCTGCCCCGGAAGGATTAGCACCTCAGATGTAGCTAGCTACACACGCCACATGTACAGTCAAAATTGACAAGAAAGGAACATGGAGCTATATGACTTAAAATATACCCAGGGCATTTTTGATAGAGAGACGTTATATTTATCAACAATATTGTAATGACGACCATAAAACTTTTAAGGGCCTTGAAAAGCTTAGGCTTGCAATATCCTTGCGTCAACAATTTGTTTGTAATCAGCTTTGCTTCATTATGTAAAGTTCCGGCTATGGCAACTTTACCATAACGTATCAATTGTGAAACATATACGTCATTTACAAGCGAAGCAGGTATATTGCTGCATAGAAAGTTGACAATAGAAAAATTGAGATCTATCACTTTTGTCGTATAGTTTCAAATATAGCGTCACATTCGAGGTGTAAGCCCTAAGATGAAACAGTACTTGAATTGTCTTTTTAGATTGTAATCACATACACTCCAAATTTGGGATTAATAAAAGATACAATGCCATTCATATATATGTATGTGCAGTTGAATGATTTGATGTCGGTCTCCTCATAAATATATAAAATATGATGTATGTAATATAAGATAAACACATGTATCTTTATCCTAAATTTCACACGTGTAATGGTTTGATGGTAAATAACAAGAAAGTTAGTAACACAATATCATAACTTAACTTCTATGAGCATAATTAGAGATACCAGCAGAATTAATACGTGAAATATAACGTTAAGGGTACAAGAAAATTCTAATTAAAAAGTCACTCAAAGACGGAGATACAACGCAAATGTACAGATCCATGTTCAAAACACAACTCCAAAAGCAAAGTAAGAAAAAAACTCTGAAAACTGTCAAAGTGAGTTGAACGAGCGAACTTCCACCAGGAAAATGAGGCAGGATGCATCACTAATCCAAATCAAATTTAGACATCGTTCAAGTTTATTCTACAAAAACCAACCTGACTAATAGTCGGATACTGCGATTAAATAATTAATAATCGAAAATTATTTTCTATTTTTATTTTGACATTGAGTGGTATGTTTGTTGTTGATTGTATCTTACTTATTACCCTGATTTGCATTTATAAAAACCATGAAAAATACTATTAATCAAATGACGAATGAGAGTAATTATTTCAAATAGTAAACACAATAAAAATCTAAAATAGCAAGATAATTGATGATACAAATGGATCGTATTAACATTATAAACAAATATGAGGTAAGGGAAAATCGCATTCTTAATTACACGAGGACTTTTCTACACATGTCTACTTTTGACCTATAAAACGGTCATTAATTTGAGGTATCATGTAATATTTATAGATAAAGGGACATTTTACACAATTTAGTAGCCATGGTTATCATTCACGATATAAATGAACCCTCTCCATATATAATGATCATTATTATTATTATTATTATTATTATTATTATTTATCTAAGCATGGTTTGTACATATATAATTTTTCCTAATCAGAAATAACCATACTAATCCATGTCCGAATCACAATCCAGAAGCAAAGTAAACACTTTGGAACTGACAAGTTAGGTTAGACACGTGAACTTCCACCAGGGAAGTGAGGCCGGGTGCTCCGGAAGTTAAGCACCTCCTGTTTAGCTAGCTACACCCGCCACGTGTGTAATCAAAATTGTGTGAAAGGAACATGGAACTATGGGACGTCAAATATATCCAGGGCAATCCTGGACACAGATTTATCAACAATACTGTGATGACGGCCATAAAACTTTTTGAGGGCCTTGATAAGCCTAGGCTTGCAATATCCCTGAGTCAACAATTTATTTGCAAGCAACCTACTTCGTTGCCCCTGTAGTGGGAACAGGCTCTTCCATAGCGTATTTATTGGGAAACAAATACACCATAAGCAGGAGAACCAGGTATATTGCTGCATAGAAAAGGAAAGTTGACAATAGAAAAATTAAAGTCATCACGTTTGTCATAAAGTTTCAAATGTAGCCCTTCGTGTGCATCGTAATTCAGGTATAAGTCTAAATATGAAACAGAACTTAAGGAATCAGTCGTGTCTTTTATTTCAAGCTCACTAGGATAGATGACATTCACATAGTCTCCAAATTTAAGATTGTTAAAAGACAGAACGTCATCTATATATCTGTATGTTGAGTTGAATGATTTGGCGACAATAATAAAACAAAAATCCAATACACAGATATCAAGAAAATCTCTCTCTCTCCCTCTCTCTCTCTCTCTCTCTCTCTCTCTCTCTTAGATTCCCTTCTTAATTTGTAGGTTTGTAATAATATATTTTTCTTAACATTTCAAAGAAGATCAAACAATAATTAAATACACAATGATTTTAGCAGTATAATCATTTATTACTGATGTATTGTCAAGAACATTTTTGTGACGAAGATACTAGTAGTTATTTTTCAGTAAAGAAACCCGCCGTCAATTATAAGTCTCAAATAACTCTTACACTCACAATTCAAGATAAAGTTTCCCTTTTCTATATAGATAATACGAACAGAATATTAATACTTATTAGGAAATGAAATAAAAAAAGAGATCAATCATAAAGGTAAATATATTTTGTATTTAACACTTTTGAAAAATGATGAATCACCAGTGATAAATGTTATCATCCTGTTTATCACCTTTACTATTAACCAATTATTATAACCATGACGTATATTGCCAGTTTTAACTGACATGAATAATGTGTTTATGTTTCATGTTTGCAAGCGAAGACTTTCTCTAAATGCACAGTAGCATGATTTTGAAATTAAAAAAAAAAATAAAATCCTGCTTTATTTAATTTTTATTATCCTAATAACTAGGTACCTAAGTTTTTAAACAAATAAATATCTGTCACTTGCGACAATTTTGCATTACCATAATAACCTACAGCAAACACAGTTTATGTTCGATTCACAATCCAAAAAGCAATATAAAAACTTAAAAAACTGTAATATTATGTTAAACATGTGACAATCTATTTGTAGAATACTATCAAGTCCAACAGGAACTTAAAAAGACAAATGCACGGCAATCTATTATGTCTATAAAGCCAATGATGCAGATATATAAAATAAGGTAAATTTAAATGCCATTTTTGTCTAAAGAACAGATTGCATAAATCTTGCACATAATCGATCAACATGTGTTCATATAATGTTTTATTTTCATCCGTATATCCATGTATGATAGATTAGGCCCTGAAGCTGTGCTGGAAATATAAACGTTTTATATACATTTCTTTGAAAGTATGATAAATGAAGCCCCGTAGTTGTGCTAAAAACTAATCAACAACAACAATTTTATAACCAACACTTATAAAAATCGGCATACTTTCCATGAAAGGTTAGATTTTTATTATTAACTACCATAAACCGGTATGTTTTTTCTCTCTCTTTTCTAGTACATTGTTTTTTAAAACATTTGTTTTGGTTTTTTGCTTTTTTTTAAAAAAAGTAATTTACGAAGCAAGTGGTGACCTTGACAAAATAAAACTTATCTAACTATATGTTTGATCTCAAAGACAAATAGACTAATCCATGCACAAACCACAATACCAAAGTAAAGGAAAAAAACTCCGCTAGCAAACCAAGTTAAATACGTTACTTCCACTAGGAAAGTGGGAACGCGTTCTCCGGAATGATAAGTATTTCCGCTCAGTTCCACGTGTGTAATCAAAATTGAGAATTAAAGAAAATGGAACAATGGAATTCAATTGTTTCCAAGGTAACTTTGTATACAGAGACGTTAAATTGACCAACAATATTGTGATAATGGTCATAAGGCTTTATGAGGGCTTCTATTTCTGCTTGCAATAAACTTGCATCAACAATTTATTTATAAGCAGCTTACTTCGTTGTATAAAGTGGGAACAAGCTCTACCATAGCGAATTAATTGTAAAACAAATATACTATAAGCAGGACACAAAATTATATTGCTTACCAGACAAGGAAAGTTGAGAATATAAAGATTGATGTCATTACGTTTGTCATACAGCTGTAAATGTAGCATTTTTTGTATGTTAAAACTGAGGTATAAGTCCAAATTGGACACAGAACTGGAAAAATCAGTCGTATCTTTCATTTCAAGTTCACTAGGATAGATGACATTCATAGTTTCCCTATCCATGATTATGAAGCGATAGAACGTCATCTTATATATTATCTGTATAAATTAAATATGTTGTTAATCAAAAACTTAATATTTTGTTGATGGTTCATGTGTCTTCAGTATATTTTCGTTTAAGATCACTAGAGAGATGTGTACAGTAGAGTGGATTAATCAATTTTATGGATTATCAAATCGTGGTTACCGTATGTTAGATTTGTTTATTTGCCAAACAATGGACCTATTTTTCAGAGCTTAAATTAGACAAGTTTTGTAATAGTATCAACTGAAGACTGAGTCTAAGAGAAAAATGCAGATCAAAAGATTTTTCTCGCCAATAGTCTTGTTTTGTGTTAATCAAAAACAAACACACGAATCCAAATGACGATTCCAAAGCAAAGTAAAAATGTTAGTACTGACAAACTAGGTTAAACACATGAATTTTCACCAGGGAAATGAGGTCGTAGGATCTGAAACGACAAACACCTCCTGTTTAGATAGCTATACTCCCATGTGTGCATTCAAAATTGAAAGTGAAACATGGAACTATAAGACATCACATATATCCAGGGTTAACTTGAACACAGAGCCATCATACTTGTAATTTAGTCGTCATCATGACTGACTAAATGAGCAACTCTAATCAAACCGGAGATGGTAAAGGTTTTGGACTATTTTATTGACATGTTCTATTCAGCTTATTTTAGAAACTTTTAGTCTGTTTTTTTTACACAACTCTTTCACGATTGTTGCTAGCACTTTTCCATTCTTATATCGGCATAAGCTCTTAGTCTTAATACTTTAAATAGAATGATTATGACGCGGAAAGAACAAATCATAGCGCCAACTTAAATTTTATGATAGTAAGTATATTTACAAAGTAACGCAAGTTTTTGGCAATATGATGATGCCCTCGATCTCTCTGCTACGGTACCCCAACAATGTCCCTGTTTGTGTATTTGTTTTACAGA
Source organism: Anadara kagoshimensis (assembly GCA_021292105.1). NCBI lineage: Eukaryota > Metazoa > Mollusca > Bivalvia > Arcoida > Arcidae > Anadara > Anadara kagoshimensis. The sequence continues at coordinate 52,242,884 of CM037871.1, read as the reverse complement.
AACTACGCTGTGATAGATATTGTTCCTACAACGTTCCCTTTATACAATGAAGCAATGTGCTTATAAATAAATTATTGACTCTGGCAAATTGCAAGCTCAGGCTTTTCATGGACTTCAAAACATTTTGGCCGTCGTCACAATATTGTTGAAAACATGACGTATCTGTATCTACTGTATATATGGCGTCAAATGGTTAGTTTCACGATCCTTTTATTGTAAATGTTTATTTCACGCGTGGAGAGTGTGTCTAATCAGAAGGCGCTTACCCTTCTGGAACATCTAGTCTCACTTCCCTGGTGGATGTTCACGTGATAAACTTAATATGTCAGATTTTAAAGTTTTAACTTTGGTTTAAGAAATTGTTTTTTTTATATTTATTTTCTTTATTTCATATTCAATATATATATAACACAAAAGGAACGATAATACAACATTACAAATATTTTGATAAACATATATATGAATAGTTTTTAGAGAGAGAGAGAGAGAGAGAGAGAGAGAGAGAGAGAGAGAGAGAGAGATTTTCACACTATGATACAAGATTGTTCTTTGTGTTCTATATAACAATACGGTGGATGTGTTGCCATTCTCTTTGAAAATGTTCTAACTTATTTTTGCCTATTGCTATTTCTTTTTCGATGTAATATACATCTTTTAAATTTATTTAAACTTTACAGACAGTTTTTTACCAATACAACGGGTTTTATAAATGTAATATTTTACATGTATAAGGATAAAATTTTTAACTCTATTAAACGATCTGCAATATCCAAAAATTAAACTCATTTTTGTTAGATCTAACAAAATACCATTCGATAAAAAATAGTTTTCTAAGTCTTCTAAAAATTGTTGTACTATATCGCATTCCCAAAAGAGATGAATAACTGTTTCACTTTCCTGTTTACAAAAACTACACAATGCCTCTGTTTTAATACCTATTTTAAACAAAAAAGAATTTGTAGCAATTATATTATGAATTATTCTGTATTGGAACCATTCTATTTTAGAATTTAGAGTAGTCAGGTGAATAATTTTGTATATTTGTTTCCAATCATTTTCAGTTAAATTATCAAAAATGCTTTGCCATTTTTGCAGTGAAGTAGGTAAGATATTATTTTGCTTCAAGATTTTATACATATCCCTCGAGCCTTTTTCATTTTTAAAAAGTATCTTAAGAATGTTAGGAATGAAAGGAGTTTCAGATTTAGACAGACAATACTCAATGTTTTTTCTCAGCATATGTTTTATCGATTCAATTATTCCAGTCTAGTGAAGATAATGTATGTTGTAGTTATATTTCCGAATAAAATCTTGCAGGCTTAAAAATTGCCCATCAGTATCAAGTAGATCATTGATAAATATTACCCCTTTTTCGTATAATTTCTTAATGTAAATACAACTATTTTCAATAATAATATCACTATTATACCAAAGATAACTTTCAGCTGCGTTTTTAAATATTCTTAATTTTTTAATATTGTTTGTTTATAGTATCCAAGCCTTAAACACATCTGTCCAGAAGTCATTTTTAAAGTCTTTCATATTCTTTTCAATAAATTCATTTCCTATGCTAAAAATTTTCCCTGTATCTATGTAACAGTCTAAGATATTACACCAGGAACCCTTTGTATGCAATATTTTTTTAATCCAAGTTGCTTTAAGAAATTGTGATTTGAACATGGATCGGTATGTTTGTTTATGATTCGACCATAAAACTGAACCTACTCGACGATAAAAGAATTTTCATTTCTTTGAATTGTCCAATCTATTTGACAACATTGCATGCACATTCAATGGACTGATTAATTTATGTGAGACATTCTTTCAATTATTTATAATAATTACCATTTAAGCATTGCACATGTGTTATGCCGAAAAAAAATAAATGTTATAAAAGCTTTAATTTTTTTCAATCACCTATCTATAAAAATACATTTTAATGATTTTAGTAGTAATTTTTTTAAAACGTATTTATAAAATTATAAAATATATTTCCTTAGCTACATTTGGTAAAATATATGTTGGTCGTTTGGTAATCTTTTCAGCATCTTGAAAACAATTTTATTTTCATAAATTTGGTCCAAGCACTTCTGATGCAGAATTGTATTCCGATACGACCGTCTAGTGTTGTGAAATTACAACTGGTATAATATGTAATGTTACAAAATATTCTACATACATGATTTGATAACCTCATACAAAGTATTCCTCATATCGAGAATTGCATAAAATAAAAATAAAAAATTACAAGAACTTTTTTAAAAACAATTATATTAAAGTAAGTAGAAAGCGTGATTTTCCGCCAGGGAAGCGAGGTCGGGTTTCTCAAACAAAAACTCTATAATAATGAAGTCGGATTCCTACTATATGACACCATTTACATGTAGCAAGATTAGAATACAAAATTGTACTAATGTAACTACTAGTAACTCTATAAACCGAAATGATAGCAAGGGAATGGTTCTACGTGGCATAATAATTAGATTAATTAGCTTGATAACTGTGTCAGTAAGGCGAGTAGTTTTGCATCACTAGGCGTGAAATGAGATTAATAAACAGGATTTATTTGTTTTTGACTAGAGGAAATAACATCATTAATTGATATAGTAATAAACAATTTGATCAGCCGTGACGTAGATGATTGGTGTATGCATTGTCCAACGCGAATATCTAATGCCTGAATCATTAAGACACCTATATAAACAAAAGAAAATTATATATTCATTATAACTCAAATCATGGAAATGTTGAGATACACGATATTTTCAGCCATTTTATTGTGGCATTATTCCTTGGCTCAGCCTCAAGGTTAGTATTTTAATATTCTGTTTTATAAACTAGGATAATGTTATCATAAGGTTTACCGATTTTCTACAATAATATAAAAATTTTAGTGGGAAAATGCATTCGTTGTATGTCTTTTATCTCCTCTTGAATTCAACTTTGATTTCTCATGTGGCGGTTTTAGACGACTAGAGGTGCTTACCCTTACGATGTACCCAGCCTCTCTTCCCTGGTTGAAGTTCACATGTTTGACCTAATTTCCTAAGGTTTGATTTGGACATTGACCATTATAATTGTGATTGACTAAAACACAATATTTAAATAATTTAATAATTTAATTTACCTTAAACTTTACGGAGAAGGATTACCGGTCCTCTCTTAATCGCGCTAAAACTTAGTAAAACATGTATAATGATGCTTCTGTAATATGCATTTTAATTACATGTATATCTACTGTATATGATCCATATCTATTTTGCTACTTACTTACTCACTTAAACATAAAGTAATAATTAATAACAAATTCAGGGAAGATTACTTATTAGCTGTTTTGTGAACAAAATTCCGAGCACAGTATCAGTCACTGATTAACGATAGATAAAAGCCTAAACATAAAGATGATACAAAATTAAAGATATAAATTAGTCGCTATAGCGCTACCCGTCCAAATTTGAAGTTATATAATTGTGTTTATTTTTCTGTTTTCTAGTTTCATTTGTTCGTGTTTAATAAATATTTATTTTGACGAGTATATATTTTTCAAATACAGTTCTTTATGTTCAATTTACAATAATTGTATACCTAAAGATGTTAGGTCAAAGATGATATCATTTCATTAAAAGATAAAAACACGACTTCTTTCTTCTCTTTAATGTATGCTCTGATTATAATGAAATTATGAAGTTGCATTTTGTTGAAAATCAAATTCCACTACATTTTAATATACTTTTCTAAATTAAAAAACAAAACACAAAACAAATAAATAAATAAATAATACAACAAGAGTAATGAAACATAAAATAAAAATTGTGTTAATCTGACACTTACGAGGTATTTTGAAATATATGGCGTTGGAATTGATCATTTCCTAATTAAGTGTCAAGCCAATGACCTAATCTATTACTGATGCATCACTACAGGTGCGTCAAACCAGGTGACGATGATAGATAAGGCGTGCACAATCACGAGGTATAAAACAATCAACAACTAATACATCAAATAATATAAATTATATTGCAGTTTTATAATTCCCATATCCTGTTGATATGGGAAATAATTCGGTTTATTTCAAATCACAATCCTATAAAACATAGCAAAAACTGATCAACACTTCAACCAGGGAAGTAAGGCTTGGTGCTCAAGAAGGGTAAACGACTTCTGTTTTATCTAACTACACCCGAAACTTGTGTCATAAAAATAAGAATGAAAGAAACATTGAATACTTGGACGTCAAATATATCCACGATAACTCTGAATACAGGATCAACATACTTATGATGACGGCAAATAAAAGTGTATTTTTTTCTTCCAAAAGTAAACTACATTAATCGCAAATAACAACCGTGTATAAATATAATATGATGTTTTTACATTGTACTATATAACTTTTTGTAGTATTTTATTGCTTATTGTACTATGTCCATTTTTAAGAAAATTATTTAAAATTCTGCAAAACAATTAAATCAAACACAAACATACCACAACATGTTCAAATCACAATTCAAAACTCGAAAATTTTGAAAACGGGAAAACTGAGTAAAAACACGCGACTTTTCAACTTGGAAGTGAGGTCGGGTGCTCTGGAAATATTTATACGTAAACAAATAAGTATCGCCTTATCCCGGAATACGTGATGTTAACAAATAGTGTAAGTTGTTAATTATTGAATGATTTATTGAATGTATTGTTTATGGGAATGTCGTATTAGGTATTATTTATATGGTCATGTAAATAAAACCTATTAAATATTTTTGCGGTTTGTAATCAACATAAAGATAATGTTTTGTATTGACAGTGATAAACATTCGGTTTATTAACAGCGGCGTAAATTGATTTGAATCAATTAAACAATGCATAGTGTAGATATGGCCAGATAACATTTCTGAGCCAACTTAAACATAACTTAACCTTAATTGTTAACAAACAGTTGATTGATTGATGACATCTCTAGTTAATGACTTTGATGTTATTTTGTATTTTCAATACTTAATAAATATTACAACGTAAAAACGATCAGGTTTATTTATTATTTCCTTTATGTTTTTCAGGATATAATCCAGACGCCAGAAGACAAAAACTGGGTGCTCCAAAAAATGTCGGGAATTCTCCATTGACGAAACCATCAGCAGGGGGTTCAAGGTCAAAGTCTGGTAGTCAAGATTACATTTCTTCAAGTTTATATGCCGGAAGTCCGAAATACACAATCCAAAAGGCGACAAACAATGTTGTTAAAAAGTTTTTCGATCCTCGGCAATTTGACTTGAATAGCGTTAGTTACAGCCATGGTACCCTTGAAAACATGCTAGGTATCAAACACACGAACTCCATCCCAGGACAGACTTCTGTTCAAACGAACGGTAACAATTTTAAAAAGTTCCAACAAAGTGAACAAGTATGGTTAAAAAATAAACAAAATATAAGGAACCAAAATTCGATAACTGATAATCAGAATAATGGATATAAAAGTCAAAATACCGGAAACGGAAACGCCGCCATAGCACCACAGAACAACAGACCAAGGCTGCAACCAAACCAGTCAAAGAAAAACTTAAATTCAGTAACGGAACCGAAGGAAAACAGTTTATACGAAGCAGGTGATGTTGTATCAAACAGTCTATCAAGCCATAATAAACAGCAAATGATTGATCAGAGGACGAAGACAGGAGGGTCGCATGGAAGAAGTCCTGTTTTCTCTGGACAAGACAGAAACGGCCAATATCAAAGAAAAGGCACCGGTCCTAACCAAATAACACCACAAACAAACAGAAAAACGAATTCCATCCAAGGCAGAAATAGAAAATTCCCATTGACGAAACTAGAAGCCCATCTGAAAACAGAACTTCAGAAAATGATGGACAGATATGATAGAATAAAAGAAAACAAAAGGAGGCGAAGAAAACATAGATTGAGAAATAGAGAAAACAGAAACAGACAAAATAAGAAGCTTGAAAACCAAGACCTAGCTGATTTGTACTGGATGATGGATTCGTTTGACGATTAAAATTATAAACATTACATAAAACTAAGACACAAATATAGTCCTAATTCATTATAGTCCTGCATGCCATGTGCTGATTTTGAATACATTATTTTAAATTAAATTCAAAATCAGGACATGACAGCCCAACCAGCAGCTGAATCACAACACATAACCTTATATTGTCTTATGTTAGCGTCATTTTGTATTTTATGTATTTATTTATTAAAACACTTCGCACAATTTGCAAGGGTTAAGTTTTTTTTTCAAACCAAACCACATCCACATTTAAGATCTCGGTTGATAAATGACTAAAATGATAAGGGCGTTTGTTTTGCTAGAATGAGTATGCATTTATGGTTCATGTGCTTCAAACACTCTTCACGGCTTGTTTCACTCCATCATAAATTGTGGTAATTACATAAGAATTGAGTTATGTTTTGTAATCGTATTTTTATGTTCCAGTCAAGAACCGTTCACTTATATCAAAGCAGACAGTATCAGAATGGTGGAGGACACCGGAGTGTCCGGGAAAAACCAGACATTTGGCAAGTGAACTGACAAACTTTCTCACTCGCCCGAATTATAACAGAACTTTATTTCGTTTGTTGTGTTTTGGCGAGTGTCCTGTGTTGCTATAGTTTCCCAGTTATTTTTGGACTGGTGGAGCATCGGAGAAAAATAATTGCCTTTGGGCAAATCGAAAAGACAAACTCTCTTAGATTAGGTATTTGTTGAATGAAAAAAATATAAGGTTACTTCATATTTCCAAGTCCTGGTTCAACAAGTTCAGCAAGCGATCGATCTTGCAAACTCATATTCAGGTTCGAAACAAGCGTACTAAGGTTAAGTTTAACCACAACGCATACCGCATTACGCAAAAAACAGGTGGTCTATGTTAAATAATACCGGTATTGTCATCTTAGATCGGTTGATAACACACATGATAGAAGTCACCACAAATATCCTATATTCAGGTTCGATACTTGTAAGCGTTCTGAGGTTAAGCTAAAATACCGCATTACGTAAAAACACAGATGGTGTATGTTAAACAATACAGTAAGCTACCACATATTTCCTACCACCTACTTCATAGAACACGCCTTAATCACCTTAAAACCATACATTACTGTACGTAAATCACTGACAGACAGGACGCGACGTCACGGAAATGTCGATCATTCTATCAAGTGTGTAATCAACCGATCTAAGATGACAATTTTATTCATTTCTTTGTTTACGATATTCGTAACTTATCTTACAGTCTGTCCTCGATTGTTAATTTAATGTACGTGTTTTCATTATGTTTTCTCGGAATAGTAAACATCATCAATATGGCTAGTTTGGTAGAGTGATCACTCAATGAAACTCCGGGTATAATTACACTTTGATTACATGAAAGTCTTAACCATTCGGTAAATTTGGTTACAGATTAACCACATTATTGTTTGTGTAATAATATTTATAATTGGTATAGCCCTTCCAAAAAACGAAGGTTAAGGGAATATATAGGAATCACCCTGTCCGTCTGTCTGTACAAATGCATGCCCGCACTATACCTTTTGAAGGAAGACGTGTATTAAACTCGATGTCCTTACTTTCCGTCCTTCCTTCCTTCTTTCCTTCAGTCCTTCTGTTCTTTTTTGTCGCTTGTCCGTAGTAATTCTTTAACCATTAAACTGTCTAGACGTGGCGTTTATAGTGCTATTTACTCCATTGACTAGTTTGCTTTGCACGGCAATGGAAGTTATAGCACTATAAACGCCATTTCTAAACAGTTCAATGGTTATATTTACATTTCGCATTTTTTGAAAATCTTATTTTTGTTTTTGAATCCTGAAATAAATTTAAAACACTGTCGTGTACGACATGCAATTCCAATTCCTGGAACAGCCTATCAATGACGTCACGAGCATAGGTGTCAGCAAGAAATGAGTGACGTCACATTAGCAAAGGTAATTATAGTCCTATAACTTCATTTGGTCTAAAACAGAGTTTAATACAATCAAACACCATAAATGTAAATATTAGAGAGTAGGAAACACTATTTCATGAAACTTGAACAGAGTCACAACATACATTGATAAAAGATACGCATGTCATTACCCCGAGTTGGCTTGCTCATTATACTTGAAGTTATGGCCCTTTAACTAAAAAACCCAGAAAGATTAAATTTCCTAAAACATGACTGGGTCCTCTTTAGAGTATTAAACTTATAATTATTCATTCATTTCGTGAAATCAGTGCGAAAATTGGTTACGCGTATTTTAACCGTTTTTACATAAACATTGATAGAAGCTGCGCAGACGGTACTCGTATAATTACCCATAGCTGGTTTGCGCATTCTCGTTGAAGTTATGATCCTTTGACTGGAAATTACTTGCTTGCGAGGGGTGCTATTTCGCTGAGAATGTTTGATGGTGTTTGCTTCATGTAAGGCTGAACGCGAAATTTACCCAAACATCTTATATGTGATGAGGTTTGAAAACTTACCTGCCCTGGATATATTTGACGTCTCATAGTTCTATGTTCCTTTCACACAATTTTGATTACACACGTGGCGGGTGTGGCTGGCTAAACGGGAGGTGCTTACCCTTCCGGAGCACCCGGACTCACCTCCCTGGTGGAAGTTCACATGTCTAACCTAACTTGTCAGTTCCAACGTTTTTACTTTGCCTCTGGATTGTGATTCGGACATGGATTAGTATGCCTAACTTCACTTAGTTTCTTGTGTTTGCTATTTGAAATAGCAATTACAACCGCTGTAGTAATAACAAAAATACATTAATATTATTATTATTATTATTATCTAATTAAACTACAAAATACTCGTCTTATATATTCACAAAATGTCAGTCATTTCTATAATTTACCAGTAAAATAGAAATCTCAACAACCAATGGTAATGTAATCCGTGTTTCCAATTTTCATCGTAACACATTAAGGTTAGATCTGACCTTCAAGCCAAAAACAGGCTTCTTTGAGAAGTTTGATTTTAAAGTATATTTTTGTTAATTAGAAAAATAATTTTTGCTTAAAGAATGAAACTTTGTAAATTCAGTCTGAACTGTCTGAACTTTGTATAATGACCCTCGTTTACATATTGTGAACCGTTTCAGAGATTAGAAGCCAACAAGCCATCATTATTAACCACACATTGCACAAATGTGAATCTACGCTCATAGTTAAAAATCTTTACAAAATATGCATAAAGTACTGCTTATAAGCTTACTAACAAAATAAATAAATAATAAACAAATAAATAAATAATCACTTTCAATATATACACAATATTACTTTCACAGTACAGACCTGTCGAATGTTTAACACTTTTCGCTAGATAAAGAGTTGAAGTTAAATATTCAGTGATTCAATCTATGTCAGGAGATAGATAGCAGCTGCCGAAACGCTGCAGAGAGATACGAGGAGTCAAGATAAGTTTTTGTTTCGTCACTAATTTTTTAGCTAGTATTGAAAATTCGTTAGGTTTGTACTGTATGCTAACTTTTCTTTTGACATTTTAAATCTCGCCATATCACATCAATTTTGTTTAAATCAGCGTGTTACGTAATTAGCTATCGATTGAGATACAAACAGCTTTTAAACTATTTGAAATCAATCAAACGTTTATAAAGAGCATTACGCTATTCTACGGAAACAATGATTAATTTGAAGATTTCCAATCTTAAAGTTTGTACTGAATATGGTAAACGTATTAATTTTAGCGATGCTAATGATACCGATAGGGAAACAATGGCGCTAATTTAAATCCACTGCTAAGTTTCATATTATCATTCTACAGAAGATAACCTATAAGATTTCAGCTAATTCAATCAAGTTCACATGAATATACCAAAACTATAATCGTAATTGCTAAATTGCCACCTTCAAAGAAATTTCTCGCATGCTGATTGGTTAACTTGCCGGGGTACATAGAACTATGTTCGGAAATCTGCCGGGGTACATAATCGCAAGCGACGTTTAGCGGTAGAAGGGAAGTAACTCGTACATCATGGCCGTCTGGTACGGTACACAAACATGGCGACAACATACGCAAGTCACACAAAACATGGAAGTAAAAATATCCAACTGCTACCACTTTGAAGTATGACAAAAACGTTATACAAGACTTTAGCAGGTTACACGGCCCCCTGTACCCCGTCAAAGATGGATATATCCTTCGCCTGCGGCTCAGGGTATATAAATCTTTGACGGGGTACATGAGGCCGTGTAACCTGCCAAAGCCCTGTATAACTTATATTAAATACATTTATATTTCTTGTTTTTGCTGCATGTTTATCGCTGGAAAACAACATATTTTATATTAATACAATGAATTAGTTATTTTAGTCTTAACAAATGTTCCTGAAAAATATTTCGAAATTTTGAAGAAAAAGAAATACACATTATATCGCAATGTTCGCATCCTGTAAAATGCTAATCATATCTTCTAGGGAGAGTGGCTTCATGTTAGCGTCAAACAAAGTCAGACCAAACGGGTTCATAAACTCGGGGACTTTGTCAGATATCATGTTCCCTGTATTGGAATGAATATCGGAGGTACCAGTTGTCTTGTCGTCTGCATTAAGTGGAGGTATGGTAGTTTGAAATGCTGGAGTTTTAACTTTCATGTTACCATTGTAATTCGAATCATGATGATTTATTACATCTTCTGTCGTCGTATCTAACTGACCTGACGTAAATTGGCTTTGGGTGGTTGGGTGCTCGGTTACTGTGCTGCTGACTTCTGATGGAACTACGTTTTGCTGGAATGCGTTCAAGTTTGAACCCGGGTTTTGATCTCCAATGTCCGTCTGCTGATCCGAAGATTTTAATATATCGGACAGATACTTTCGTTTGGGTCGCACGTTTTCGATTTCATTTTCATGTAGCCGTGAGGTGTCTATTACATTGGTATTTCGTCTCATGTTGCTATTGTCCTTGTCATTCGCCACAAAATTTGAATTGGATTGAAATTCATTTAATTGTACATTTTGTGACGAAGCTACTGGTTGGTCCGTGGGCGTATATGGATTCCTCGACGCGATCTTAAGATGTTTTCTTGTAAACTTATTGTCTGTTACCTTTTCTGATTTTGATAAATGATTTTCACTTAGTTTAGAAGTTTTTAGTTTGTGTTTCCGTATTTTGTCTATTCCGGATTCAGCTTGGTTATTAGGTATCAAAATAGTGCTTCCGGGAAACCTCGATGACAAGATGTCACCCAAACGCAAGTTTGAACCAACAATTTGATTAGATTTTAAGTGACTTTCAGGTTTCTTAATCTGTTTGTTCTTATATATACTCCTCCATGATTTCATTGGACGAACGTTCCCGCCTCTAAGTCGCTTTGGTTTCCCTAATTTTTTAATGACTTTATTTTTAATTTGTTTAGAGCGCGATATTGGAATAATCTCCTTTCCGGGTTTTGAACCATGAATAGAATTCGAAATTAGTCTTGTATAGTTGGTTCTAGTTTCATTTTCATGTATAATAACGTTTAATTTCTTCACTTCCTGCATAAGAGAGTCAAGTTTTGGCCACACTCTTTTATGCATGATGACATTGACTGGTACTTTTGTCTCAACAGTTTTTGGCGCCTTGCTCGATTTAACACGCCATTGAGGACGACTTCTCCAGGAAGCCATAGGGACTTTCCTTGTTATCTTAACTTGCTTTTGCTTTTTAGATTCTGATACCTTATCTTTCACAGAAGAATCTGACAGTTCACCATCTGTGTGGTTTTCATTTTCATGATGATAAGACGGAGACAATTCAGATAAATACACTCTGACACGTTTAGGCTTCTGTTTATTTTGTACAGGTATTATTTTCTTCCTAAAATTGTTTTGTATTGGTTTTTGTTTCTCCTTGATATTGTTATCGTGTGTTGAAGTTCCTAGTGGCATTTCCTTTGACTTCATCTTAGAGCTTAGTTTCTTTAGGATACGTTGTTTACTCTTTGATTCAATCTTCGGTTGAAGCGACAGCCAACTATTCTTATTTTCAATAGTATTTACATTGTTTGGTATAAATGGTTTTACTGGAGTTTTTTCTTCGCGTAATGGGGAATTTACTATTGATATACCATGACTGAGTGGTGTTTTAATTGGCATTGGTGTAGAAACTTGTACTGGTTTTTCTATATCTTCTGCATTTGTAGGAATGACTGGTTTAACTGGTTTTATCTCCCTCAGTGGAGAGAACCGAAACGTATTAAAACTTTTAAGTCTACGGTTGTTCATCATATTAGCGTTTTCTTTTGATGCATTTACACTGACGCTGTCAATTGCTTTAGGTATATTTGGTATCACAGGTTTTGTTTCGCGTAATTTAAAACTCCATACTGACTTGGTATTTCCCAGTATTTTGGGTTTGATCCCCTTATTTTTAATCATGTTAACATTTTTTGCGTCAGTAAAAGCAAGTTTAGGCGCTGCTTGTATAGTGTTACCAGTAACCCGATGTTTTCTTTTCTTTTCGATATTTTTTGTGCTGACGTTTTTAACAACTTGTGATCGCGTATTTGCTAGGAATTTAGATTTTGCCATGACCTTTTTATCGTACACAGATTTCCCGTTATGATCGATAGCCAATAATTCATACGGGTTGTCATTAATCATGTTTGGGAGTATTGGATATTTATTTAAAGATTCGTCGTAGTTCGTTTTCCCGGAAGTTGGTATCCAGTTGTATTGACCAAGTAGGTATTTACTCCAGTCGTCAAAATTCCTGTTCCCAATACCAAGGCTACCTCTAAAGGATAAATCGACAGGTGCTCGAGTTTTACTTCTCGATGATTCCTTTATTGTATTTCCGTTTCTGGCTTTTTTGACAATCGTATTTGCCTCTTCAATTTTCAATAGTTTGGCCTTCTTCTTTTTATCATTTGATTTCGTTTGAGCGGTTCCTTTTAATTTGTTGCTTGTAAAGAAATTCATCGATCGCCAGTCGTCATTGACATTTACAGGAACAGCTGTTCTAAATACATTATTATTTGTCGTTCTTGTATTTGTGTTTCCGGGAGGCACTTTAACCAATGGAGTGTCTTTTTTCTGTTGTTTCTGTTTTATTTTATCTGAAGGAACCGGCTTGGAAACAACGTTGGACACTTGCAATGAATCTAATTTATTCTCATCTTTTTTGTCGACGCTGAAAAAAGTAAAACCTCCACTTTCTGATGTCCGAAAACCAAAGGTAATTGGAACTCCAGGGTATCGCATATGAGCCGATGACGTCACTGTATGTAAACCTAAAAAATAATTATTAGTCATATAATATTATTATAAATATTATCAGTCATATTATAAAAGAACCAACAAGTTATAAATGAAATATGACAAAAAATGCCCCAAAGAAACCCCAATCGAGACTTCATATATTCCACAATGTCAATGACACCTCTAATTCAATAAATTATTTTTCTTGTGAAGATATGTTTAATAGATTTCGAGAAAAGTTATTTATAAAATGTTTGCAGATGAAATAAAAAACACTTTATTGCCCCCTTTCTTCTTTTGGTGGACATAATAAAAATTAAATAAAATTGAGCTTTTAATATTATACATCATTGACCAAATGCCATGTGTACGGGAACTTTATACAACGAACCAAACTGTTTATAAAAATGTTGATTCAGGTATATTGCAAGCCTAGACCCTCAAAAAGTTGTATGGCCGTCATCACAATATTGTTGATAAGCATGATGTCTCTGTTTCTAGGATTACCCTGGATATATTTGACGTCCCGTAGTTCAATGTTTCTTTCAATCTCAACTTTCATTACTCACGTGGCTAGTGTAGCTACCTAAACGGGAGATACGTACTAATCCTTCCTGAGCACCCGGTCTCACTTTTCTGGTGGACGTTCGTGTCTTTAACCTAATTTGTCAGTCACAAACGTTTTACTTTCTTTAGATTGTGGTATGGATATGGATTAAGTATTTTTCTTTTTTTATTTGATAATCTTGTGAATTAGAAGGTAGACTTCCAATCCATTTAGAACAATGACTTGACTAAGAGCAATAACTCGTATACTTTTGGTGTAACTGGTATGAAATATTCATTTATTTCTGAAAACAACACTGTTCACACTGGTTTTTTAATTAAATGGCATACATTGTATTAACTCGGTGTGGGTTTTTTTAATATAGTAAAAAAAAATATTTTATTTTCTAGTAAATTGAATTATAAAAGAAAACAGAACACAATCCATGTGTCACAGTACGGAATAATGTAAAATGTTAAGATTTCAAAAGAAAGCAAACAGGTAACAGGAGTCACAGATACATTGAAATTGTGTACATCCAATGAAGCTTATTAGCACAATTAAACAGTTAAAAAGATGTAACTATTTAAGAAATATGAAAACGGCGTCATATTTCGATGCTATTTTGTGAGTTTACGCTTTTTCTTTTAGACCATCAAGCATTAAATGGCAACATTGATGATCTTTGAGTTGTCTGCCCGATTGGTTTAATGAAAATCCAAAATGGGTGCCTATTTTGATGTTTTGCTTGGAAATATTTGTAGCCGTCCACTTTTCTATTATTTCCTTCATTAATTATCATTGTGCGATTTTGTCTGCACACTATTTTTATAGTTATAACCTATATCAGTACTCATGTACAGTGTATATACACCATTGATTACATTGCGGCATGTCGCATTACACTCAGGGCGATATCAAAACATCTATATTTCTCTAAAATCAGCAATATATTAAAGACTTTGTGTCTGTCACTTATATTTATTGTTGTATATGACCCGGAGCACACGTCTCTTATAAATTTGTTAAATCATACAAACTGCATACTAATTTAAGCTTGAGTATTCTGATCACACACACGTATGACACATTGTCTCGATAAATCAAATATGTCTCTAAAACCGCTATCAACCAGCTGATATTCGATATATATGCACAATAATTCAATGTTTTTTAAACTTTGATTTGAAGTGCATTCGATTTTCTATTATGTCTTTATATTCAATACTTAAGGATTCAGGATATTTAAAATTAGTTCACACACAAACATGACATCCCATTTTCAAATCACAATCCCAAAAATAAAACAAAACCACGGATGTGAGGCCAGCTGTTCCAGAAGGGTAAGCACTTTCTGTCTAGCTAGCTTTATTCGCCTCGTTTGAAATAAAAATTTATTGATTTATCTCCTTTCCACCTCTAACCCTTTATACCTTGATCAATGATAAAAGACAAAAATCTATTTTGATATTAACAATCATGTAAGATTTTTTAGAACAAATTAGGAAATAAAGCACACATAATGTTTTGACATTTTCCCTCTTAGTTAGGCCAAGCCCATTTAACCTTCAACTTTATTTGAAGCGGTTGACATTTTATTGTTTTTTATATTTATTTATTTATATCATTTCACAACAACACAAGCACTATACAACATAAGAATACCCAATACACAATAATGCCAAATTGATATTATTAAGACTACACTAGTATAGGTAGTTCAGTGTCTACAACACTACATTTATGTTGTCAAAAACACTGGACGATCTATACCCGTAATCATGACCTTGTACGTTAATAGTTAACGATGACAAACCTGTTTTAAGACAGGTCACCAAGCACACATACGTCCGTATCATAACTGTATTGCTCGCGACTACAGCCACATGGATATTTTGGCATCTTACTGTTTTTGATCAAAGATAAAAGTAAAAGTTCAATATAGAATATCAAATTAGAAATATTACTTGGGAGTATTTTGCGGATTTTGTGCATTATTGCGTTTCATACGCCATTGTATCCGTCAGAGAAAAAAGAAAAAGGTTCATACAGAGAGTGGTGATAATCAAACACAAACATACCAATCTAGGTCCAAAACAAAACCCGAAAGCAAAATTAAAAACTTGTAAATATGTTCTCTTAACCATTCCAAATTATTTTTATGACATGAAACTCACATTGAGATTTTAACGTTAGAATTTTTCTTTGTAATAGCTCTTCTTAATTTAGTTCTCTAATTTATTATCGAAAGTAAAATAATTGGCTGTCACTACGTACAGTTTTTTCACGTAAAAAATAGGCGACAATGTTTGCTTCATTTTCTGTTTTAAAAAATACCTGCAATTCTTGAGAGAGAGAGAGAGAGAGAGAGAGAGAGAGAGTAGTAGTAGTAGTAGAAGTAGTAGTAGTAGTAGTAGTTTAAGCTTACCATTTAGCACCATCCCAACCAGCAGCAATATTGAACGTACAAAGTGAATCATCATTACTCATTCTGAAATAGAAATTACAGATAATAAAGTCTGACACACAAACTTGTGATTTTTCGCTTAGCATAAGTTTATAAAACTTATAACACAGAAGAAAATCAAAAAAAAATTAACAGCTTACTTAGTCAGAAAAGTGCTTTTCAGCTAATGCAAGTCTTCAAGTGAAACAAATAAACTTACTTTTTGGTGAAAATGTGAAGAGAAATAAGAAGGATTGGACATCTGGACTGCAAAACAACAGCAAAATTAGACTCAATTGGAACGACAGCGTGGAAATCTGTCTTATAAGACAAAGCTTATAAAGTTTTTACTTTTATATTGTGATTCAGACATGGATTAGTATGTTTGTTTTTGATTGACATAAATACTTATTGTAAGATGCGAGTCTCCTGTGATGTTCTTTATACTGATTTTCCTGTTTATTGTATAAATCGTTTGTTTTCAATACACACTCTTGGGGTTTTAACAATGACAATATATATATCTTATTTATTATTTTTATTGTTTTATTATCATTTTTATCTTTTATTCATTTTTTAAAATTCTATTATTGACTTATTTTAACAAATTTTTTAAATGAATTTTATAAATCATAATTAGTCCTATGAGACCTGATTTATATACAATAGATATTGTTAAAGTAGTACTAATCACGAGCGTCTTGGCATATATCGATCAGGATCGTTCAAGTATCATTGTTTTGTGTCATACTTTGCAATTCATTTTATTGCTTACTCTTCTGGAGCACTTGGCCTCACTTCCCTGGTAGAAGTTCACGTTTCTAACGTGACTTGTCGGTTACAAAGTTTGTTTTTGATTTGTACAGATCATTAAGTTGTGTTGAAAACTCAAAAATCAATATCTGGATTTACATGTATATTAATCAATCTCAATAGAATTGAAATTTGGGATGTTACCTAGCCATGCCGGAATATTAAAATTGAGACATTCTTTTGTTGTCCTACTACTACTAAGAAGAAAGAAAATTGTATCACGATACGAACGTTTTAGGCAATTTGCTTATAATCACATTTCATAATTAATATACCTATAGCTCTATGTCCCTTTCACACAATTTTGATTACACATGTGGCGGGTGTAGCTAGCTAAATAGAAGGTGCTTACCCTTCCAGAGCACCCGGTCTCCCTTCTTGTGTTGAACCTAATTTGACAGTATCAAAGTTTTTACTTTGCTACTGGATTTCAATTAGATAATGGATTAGAATGATTGTTTTGATTATGATATAACCAGGACTACCCTTTATCCTTTTTAATACAGCATACCTTTGGACCAAACTATATCCCAATCTAAGTATTATCTGTCTAATTTGGGAATGTTCTCTTTGAATCGCGCGTATAAGGGGAAAACCCCATTTGGAACTGGACCCTATTATCATCGTTATCATTTGATGTCAAGGAGAGCAACAGTTATGTGTAGTTTACCCAACCGTAACACCCGGCCTCACTTCCCTGGTAGGAGTTCACGTCTTTACCTTAATTTACTGGTTTCAAAATCGTTGCTTTATTTTTGGATAGTGATTTTTGACATGGATTTGTATATTTGTTTTTTATATTGTAAATCAATTTTATTCTACAGAACGTGATGTTAGCGTCACAATGTCGTTTAAGGTACATATTGTGAGAAAGCTGTTTATAACACGTGTTACTAAATCTCTATCTTTACTATTGCACTTTTGAAGGAATATGTATTATTATCGTTATCTAATTATATATTGACATACAAATTAAAAAACAACATCAAAATCTTTTCAAATATGTATTTACATTTACCTATCAAAAACAAACATACTAACCCATGTCATTCGAAAAATTTATAGTTTTTTGATTTGCTTGTTGAATCACTTATCTTCCGTGAACCCAAGACCATATTTTTGCAAAGAAAAAGTACAATGTACAAATATATTCATACTATTTACTGTATTTGTTCCCTCCAAAAACTCCAAACGGCATTTGTTATTTGTTACACCTCTTTGATTTTCTTACAGAAATTTGTCAATTTCTCTCGTTTTTCTCTTCCAAAGGTTTTTGTGCGAAAATCTTATTTTATTGATGCGTTAACAATCACTTTCTTTTGTTTTTATCATACAACGGAAAACCACACAACAAAAAAGCACAGCCAAAAAACGAACACAGCTTGTAATTTTACGATTGTAATTCTGCAATTTGACTGGCATATAAAAACAAAATGATGTAAAATGCTTCCTCAACAAGACACTATGACTGTAAATTTTAAAGAATTTATTATATTTTTATATGATCGATGTGAAATACGATGCATTTAAATTCACAGACAAAAAGGCGCTAAATCTGAAAGAGCATATCTATTGAAAAACTGCATGTATGACAAATTTTCTCGAGGTCAATAATCGTACAGGGTCATTTTAGTGATATGTACAACCCGTTCGGACTAATAAAATTTGTTAAGTGTGGTTTTGTAATCAGCTATAGTCCATATCAACCATACGTTCGAAAAAAACTTCTAAAAACCCATTAGAAAAAGAAGTTTTTTCTATTCCAAAAATATGTATAAAATAAACTAATAAGGCAAATTGAACACAGAATATTATCATGATTTTATCATTATCAATATGTTAGATATCAAAAACACAAACATACCTATCCGTCAGACATATCTGAAATAAATGAAACAACTACTCACCAATGTTAATTAAATATTTCTGCGTTTATCTCAGATTTCTCCAATCACGCAAGAATTTTGTCCATGCATTGTTTTTCATATGGTATTTATATTTAACTTGGTATCTTATAAAGCTTTTTATAAGCAATAACCGCATTGTTTTCTTTTGTCATTTGTTTTTCTCTTGTTTTAAAAATACTGCAGAATAATGTGATATTTCCGTGTTATTTCCGTAAAATAACATACAGTATTTAAAAAAAGTTTCTTACGCAGTGAATGCATTGTTGTTTTAGTGAAACCACTATTGTTACAGCTATTATTTTATTTATTATTATTTCATTTTTTTATTATCTTATTATTGTTTTATTTTAAAAACATACAAGAAAGATTTATGACAAAAAATCAACATTTTTATTTAAGTATTTATTTGCTACTTTCATACATTTTATGAGAATATTAAAATTCTTATATTCCAAATCTGAACTTTTTTTTTCAATTGCATTTTTTCTTTTGTTTAAAGGCGGTTCAATAAATCAAAACCTGCTTTTAATGAATTGTCTATTATTATCAATTATTGCTATCAAAAAGTTATTATTATAACCTCAACGCAATTTTTATTTGAATTCTAGTTTTTGACGTATCTAATTTTATATTAGCACAAATGCACCTCAATCGGGAATATTCATTATATATATGTGTGTGTGTATTTTTCTGGACGATCCTTTTAGTTCAGTTGTTGTTTCACGTGTTCGTGATTACATTATCGTCTAGTACATGTTTAAGCTTCAATAATATATGATATGACAATACATCACAAGAGATAGTGATATGTCCAAAAAAGACGAGTTTTTACTTAACTTTTAGTAAAAGATACAAATCAAATACGAACGTACTGGTCCATGTTTAAATCACAATTCCAGAAAAAGTAAAACTTTTTGTACTAATATTAAGTACCATGCAAAGTTTTACCTCGGACGTTAGACCGGGTGTTTTAAAACGATCACACGTTGTGAATATAGCTAGAAAAACAGGAGGCGCCTATCTTTCCATAGCACCCGGACTTATATCCCAGGTGGAAGTTCACGTGTTTAATATTATTTGCCAGATTCAAAGTTTTACTTTGCACTGGAATTGTGATTTGGCTATGGATAATTATGTTCGGTTTTTATTTTGACCAATGATAATACTAATATTTTTTTTTGCAATAACATTTTCACTTTTTATTTTTTTATTTTTAGTAAATGTGTTTAAATTTTCTGTTTGTAGACAAATAAGATAAAGGAAAAGTATAGCTCCGATTCCCGAGTACTCTAAATTAAATTGTAACTGGCTAAGAAAAGTACTTGAACCAACCACTGGATAACATTTCATCGTCATTGGCAACGTGCTTGGCAACAAACACGATAATTAAACAAGCCAAAATATATACACAAACACCAATGATTATAAAATCACTAACGGATAGTGTACGTAATGAGATGATGGTATCCAGCTTCTTTTGCAAAAAAAATTGCTAAATGAAAGTCAAAGTCAAACATACCGCTCAATGTTTAAATCACAAAGGTATTGTAAGAACTAAGAAACTAGCAAATTAAACTATGCATGTGAGCTTCCACCAGGTAAATGAGGTAAGCTCCTTCTCTAGATACAGCCGAAACGTGTAAATTCCAAATTGGGAATGAAAAGAACATAAGACCATAAATACAAAATATTTTATGATATTTTATTCCTTATTTTTAAAACCATATTGTTTGTTTAAGGAACCCAGACAGATCTTGAACCATCATGGAACAAAAAAAAAAAACAGAAAATATTTAATATTATACATATGAACATAATTATAGCCAATGGAATATTACTAATCAAAATTCAATAACATGGACACCTTAAAAAATATTTTAATATGTTATGAAATATTTAATAATTGTTAACAACTTACCAGTATGAATATTCCAACAAGTGATGTTATTCTTGGCTTTGTAAGATCACGCCGTCAGACACCTTTTGGACATTGTTTTTACACGAGAAGTCTATAACCTTCTGGTTTATGGAAACATTGATCGTTACATATATCAGAAATACACAATAAAATCACCTAACTATTTACAATTCATTTCATGCATTTGGTTTTTGTTTTTTCTTTGAAAATTGATTAACCTTGCGTTAATAAAATTAAAGAATCTTTAATCAATGTTTACCTGCAGAATATCAATAAGCACTCAGGTGTTCAGATTTTAAAATTGCAAAGGGAATGAAAATAAATAAAAAAAACATTAAAACAAAAGGTTAACATGGTATAACATGTTTATTAATAAATACAAATAAAAGTCATTGTTTTATTGTTCTTTCTAGTGTACTTAGTGCTAGTACACAACCTTTGTCTTATCAATATTAAACAATGTGTAAATGACGTGATGTTAAATTCACTCAGTACAGAAACCACGACCTCATCATTGTAGATTTTATTATTTTATCATATGCCAAGTCTAGACTTAATAATGCCTTCAAAACAAAACGTATATGGTCGTTATCAGAATATAATATTCTTAACAAATATGATGTGTTTGATGTCCCATGTTCTTTCAATTAACAATTTTGATTTCTCACATGGTGGATATAGCTCAACAGAAGGTACTTACCCTTTCGGAGCAATCGGTCTCGCTTCCCTGGTGAAAGTCACGTGTCTAACTTTTTAAAGTTTTTACTTTGCTTCTGGATTGTGAATCTGACATGGATAAGTATGTTTGTTTTTAATATTGTAAACAAGTTTGATTTCTATATTGATTTTGATTACTCAGGTGGTTGATATATCTAACACCAGGTGCTTAACCTTTCGGAGTACTCGGCCTCACTTTGTTGGTTGAATTTACGTTTTAAATTTTAAGTTTTACTTTGCTTCTTGATTTTGATTTAGACATGGATTAGTGTGTTTGTTTTTGATTAAAACATTCAATATAGGCAAACAACATTGACCTGTCCGTTTGACCTTTCGTTAGGAATATTCATATAAAAGAGTTCATCCTATACATAGGTAGTAGTAGGATTCGCATACACAAGATAAGCGATTAGAGTTCTCATTATGTACACAGAATAAACCCGTGTGATTCCTATTATATAAATGCCCATAATAAATATTTAAATTAAAGGTCAAACGGACAGGCCAAACTTGTTTACCTATACACAAACTGCGACTTCAACTATGTTTACTTTACCCTTTCATCTATATGCCAAGCCTATTTGTATCAATGCCTTCAAAACGTTTCATGGCCATAATCAGAATATTATATTGTTAATGAGCATGATGTCTCTACAGGTCCATCCAGAAAGTTTGGGCATCCCCTTCTATAACCTTTGTAAAAGAGCAATTTTGATGGCCTTAGTTTTTTGGTGTCTTGTTAACTTATATTTGTTGAAATCAAAATAGATCAAAGTTTTTATTTTAGTTTTTAGGGAACAGTGAGTGATCAAAAATGAAAATATTTGTGAAAAAATCATATTTCTTCAAATATTGACTTAATAAATAGAAAATGCTGGAAACGACTTTAAACACTTAGTTCCAAGTGATTATTGGACACTTTCTAAGTAAAATATGTCATTTTATCTGTTAAAATTCCCTCTGTATTGAAAATACTAAAATATTTAGAAATATAGTAAAATTGGGATTTTTTGGTGAGTGTATTTAACGATTATTTATATTTTGTATAACATTAATTTTCTACTGCAAAAAGATGTGTTATAGTATTATTTGACTTAGAAAAAACATTTTACTTATGTTGTGGTACAGATGCTTTGTTCTCATTGTTTAAAACCATTTTTGCCAAAGGATACCCGTTTTTGTGTCTGTAATATATAAAGGGAGATAACAGTGTCTTTTGCGATTTTATTGTGCCCAAGTTACATCGATTAGATCTAGTGGTATGTCACATGTAACCAACTATTAAACAAATCATTGATAAAGCATGTCAAAAATTGTTATAATTGAGCACTACTGATAAGGAAATTGTAAACGGCCGTCTAGTGCTGTAAAATTAAAACTGGTATAATATGTAATTATAACAAACAAATTTGTGGCTAGCTATGAATTACTTTTATGGGGTGTCCAAACTTTCTAGATGGACCTGTATATCCAAAATTTTATTGAATGCGTTTGATGTTCCAATATCCTATGTTTTTTCAATTATTAATTTTGATTTCTCGCGTGGTTGATACAGCTAAACAGGAGGTTTTTACCCTTAGGTGCAGCTGACCTCAATTCCCTAGTAGAAGTTCACGTGTTTAACTCAATATGCCAGTTTGCAAATATTTTCATGTGCTTTTCGGGTTGTGATTTTTGACATGGACTAGTACGTTTTTATTTTATTATGTATCATGTAAATGAGTTGATATTTAAAACACTCAGGACAGCAATGACGACTCCAACATTGCCTTTATGATAATAGTCAACACTTATCTTAAGTGAATTTGTATTACATAAGGTATTCAAAACTTTGCATTGTCATGTGATATTTTTAAATAAATATTTATGAAACGAGGTAATCAAAATCTGATGTTTTTGAATACTTTATTTCATAAAATTTGAAACGTCAGTGTATGACATATAGTTTTACAACAAGTTAAGAATTCGAATTCATGACAACTAAACAATGCGTAGTATACTCGACCACTAATTTTCAACATGGTTAGTTACAAAGTGCTCATCAGATGACGTGGTTTTAATCAGTGATTTGATTTTAGCGTTAGTACTAGCAGGAAATAGTTGAATTTACGTATCTTTAAACTTGATGAGTTTTGGTTATATTTAAGATGAGCATGCAAATGTATCATCAAATAAAAAAAGAAAAGTAGAAGCTGCAATAATGTTGTTAGCTAGTCAACGCTTTCTGAAAACACGAACCAATACAAATAAATGATAGAACGCCTAAAATCGGATAAAACAAAGACACGAGAAACACATAAGACGATTAAACATCATACTTTAGACGGGCACTGGAGTAAATGTAGTACTTGAAGGTCTTCATTAATTGCAATTAATTTACAACCAGTAAACATTTAACGATTTTACAAAACAATCATACTAATACATGACCGAATCACAATCCAGTAGTAAAGTACAAACTTTGGAACTGACAAGTTAGATTAAGCACGTGAACTTTCACGAGGGAAGTAAGGCCGAGTGCGCCAATTTTATTATTATTTGGATTTCTACTTAAAACTTTATTAATTACTTTTACCGATCTTATTGTCATTTTTACATATAAATACACATGAACTTATATGAATATTGTAAAATTAAAACTCGTATAATATGTAATTTAAACCCCTGAGCCGATATCTCTGCTGGTGGCTGGTGCCCCGAATAGGTAATAATTTCGTATTATTGTCAGAAATATACTGAAACTGTCTAAATTTCCTGCAAGTTAAAATTTGAAATTTCTCAAAAACTAAGGTATACTCTCTCATGCAAAGTATTTTCTTAGCTTAATTTGGTAAAATATATTTTGGTCCTTTGGGTAGCTTTTCAACATCTTCAAAATAATTTTGGTCCAAGCACTACTGATGAGGAATTGTATTCCGAAACGGCCGTCTAGTGCTGTAAAATTAAAACTGGTATAATATGTAATTATTACATTACAAAAAACTAGATAGTTATCTCTGTACAAACGAAAATAGTAAGTTGTTTAAATCATAACTGTGCGAATAATGGTTATGGTTCATCAACACTTTCCATGACATAGTCTTGCTGTGTTATGATAAAGAAGATGACGGGAATAACAAAGACAATAAATAGGAAA
This sequence comes from Anadara kagoshimensis, assembly GCA_021292105.1. Classification (NCBI taxonomy): domain Eukaryota; kingdom Metazoa; phylum Mollusca; class Bivalvia; order Arcoida; family Arcidae; genus Anadara; species Anadara kagoshimensis. The sequence continues at coordinate 52,218,200 of CM037871.1, read as the reverse complement.
CGTTTGATAGATCAAACACAAACATACCGGTACATAATAAGATCATCCCCAAAATAATTTACCAGCCACAAAGGTGAAAGTTTTTAACATGTTTGGGTTTTTTAAATCCAAGGCATGAGTAGTGATTATATCAGTGCAGTTTTATATGTACTTAATCCGTCTTCGTTGGAATCAAAAACAAACATACCAATCCATGGCCAAACCACAATATTTAAAATAATTCTTCACAAAAACTTCAAGGTTCTGGTCCATCAAATTACTTTCTGAATCTTTTGAAATTATATCGTAAATTAAAACATTCAAAGTATTCTATTTACACAAATTTCATTTTAATTATTTCATTTGGCACAAATGTTTTACATAAAAAAATAATGTTTACTTTGTGACTTCACAATCTTATAAATACAGATGCATTACACACATACAGGGATATATAATATATATGATTCTAATGTTGGACACGTTCAAAACTAGACAGAATGAAGGTTTGATTTGACATTAAGATGACACTATGATTTATTTGAACTAAAGAACCCACATCAAGAGAAGTGATGTTAGGAATACAGACATACACATACATATACTACTATAAGTTACCATGCATATAACGATATTTTACAACACAACTATAGATATATCATATCAATTATTTTTGTGGACATGTGGTCTTCAATAGCTTTATATTTCCTTATAGACATAATAGGGCGTCCACTGATTGGTGTTAAATCTAATATATTCACACCTAATTTCCATCACTTGTTCTTTAATACTGTTTTGTTAATTACTATAAAAGCGTTGAAAAACATCTTTTGATAATTCAATTATTCTTTGATTCATTTTAATGGTCAGACCTTTTCTTTTAATTTTGTATGAAAGACTTTGCCCTGATATTAAGGACGACGCACATTTACACTTTTATCCCTACCCCATGCTATGCTTGTTACGGTTATTAATGTATTAAATGCACTGATTTGTTGTCTAAACATTCTAGAAATATAAGAAATGAAAATAATTCATTTTCTATTTAAACAATTTTTATTCACCCCTAGATTAAGGTTGGACAACAGACATTGGTAATTTGTCCTCTTCTAAGTAAGAACAATAAGCATAATGGATAATTACATGTTTGATTAAATAACAACAATAATGCATAATAATAACAACATGTACAATAATAAAGAAACCAGTCTTACACCTATAATGATGGTGATTCAAACAAAAAAGTACTTCTTATAAACAACTAAAAAAGAACAATAGGATAAAAACGTATTAAAATGAAAATGTGCGTAAAAATGAAGAAAATACAGAACAATAAAATGAATCAATTAAAATGAAAGCGAGGTACAAATACAAAAGAGTGTGACTAATACTAGTAATTAGCATATACAAGGCTAAATGAAAAACAAAATACCAATCCATGTACAAATCACAATTCCAAAACGAATAAAAACTTCGAGAAATAGCTAATTAAGTGTAACAAGTTAAATTCCATCAGGGAAGCGAGAACGCATGCCGTGGATACGTTTTAAAAGAAAATCAAAAGTTATTTTTGCACCAAAAAATTTAATCGAAATCCGAGTACAAAAATAAAATATAACATAAATCTTGTTTTCTGTAATACAAATATTCGATGAACATAAAGTGGTTACCTCTACATTTTACCGTTGACTTAAATCATAATACGAAGTCTTATATCTTAATTACTAATACGGGTTTATAGTACGGAAACTATTAATGCCTTACTGTGATATACGTTACTCAAAAAAAGTTTATTATGAAAGTATCTTCATTCAATACAAATAAAGAATAAATAAATTCTTAAATGTTAAAATCCATTATTGTATATATTTTCAAGTGATGTTTTACAGGCAAAAGTTGAAAACGTAAATACAAACATATATGAAAACATAAATAAAAAAAACCAATGCACTTATTGCTTCAAAAACAGTTTTAAAGTGTAAATTCCTTACCCAAAATATAGAGCTGAATTTTAATCGTCACAAACAAAAACAATCACATATGTATGTAAATGCTAATCACGTACTGAATTTGACAAAAAGGTCAGAAGATGTTATCTTCAACATCAAAGCAACAAAAAGGTAATGATGTACTTAAATACGTTTACAATAAAAATGACAAAAATAACATGTAAAACAAATACTTAAAACACTCAATAACTGAATAACAAAATAGTAGGCTAATTCATACAGGAATATATATCTTTCTTCCATGACGTAAAATTAACTTGTTTTCTGGTGATTCGTTGCCAAATAAAAGACGTGTAAATGCTATTTATTTTTGTGTATAAGTGAAAAAGTCTTATAATAGAAAGGAAAATAATTTTAATGAGAACAATAAAAGTTTAAAAAATAACCTTTGAATTGACCTTCCGATTTGCAAAGACGAAAGTGTAAAAATAACCTTGCAATTTGCAATCGAACCTGTAATAAAAATGGACTGTATATGTTGTAGACTATATGTGCAATTCTGAACACGATGTTGATATTTAAACTGGAAATTAATCAATATATAGATATTCATATATTGTGATGCAGTTTGCACCATTCGAGTATTAACAAAGAAATTTAAATAAAAAGTATTCACCTTAATATGACAATCGTATTAACAACCTCAAGTTTAAATGCTTATATCTCGATTTTGAACAATATATTTGAATTTAAATCATAACGATAATGCATATTGAAAGTATTTTATATTCTCTAGATCTGTTGTTTAAATGCAAATTCAACACCTTTGTTCGGAGTGTAGGTCAGTATCAGACAATACTGTGCTGTCTTTGTTATAGTGTATAACTAAATTACCAGCATAAACACTTATGTTAGCTGAACATATTCAGTAATTGTACATAAATGTCTTCATAAGAGATCCATGTTTTGTTGTGCGAGAAACAAATGCACTTTACTTCTAACACTACATTATAGTATCAAAAGTCCCAAAGAAAACAAGAATATCAGTACATTACATAACAGTAAATGGTGGTACTTGTTTCCTCATTGGTTAGAGAAAACAACAATTATGGTCAGTATTTAAATAAAGTCAAAAACAACAATAAAAACGTCCAGTGATTGGTCTCTTCAGCCAACCATTAATTTTTGACAACATCCAATAAGACAGTAAAGGTTCATTTGACGGGTAATTGGCATGGATGATATATTAAACAATTAAATAATTAATCGATCTCATATTTCTGTATCTTAGGTTTAGATTCTCGAACGAAGTTCTCTAGCATTATCAAGTAAAATTCTTCTCATGGTTTGAACGAAATTTCCTCTTTCTTCCCAGGTTCGAAACAATCTCCTTGGTCTATTGCCTCTGTTTCTATCATTGTTTGGCGTTTCTCTGTTTCTGTTCGTATTTGATGGTTCTCTGTTTCTGTTTGTATTTGATGTTTCTCTGTTTCTGTTTGTATTTGATGTTTCTCTGTTTCTGTTTGTATTTGATGTTTCTCTGTTTCTGTTCGTATTTGATTCTCTATTTCTATCATTTCTGTTATTCTCATTTGGCCTCCCTCTGTTTCTATTGTCATTTAACCATTCTCTATTTCTATCATTCCGTCTTGCATCATTAGGCCTTCTATTGTCCCTAAAACGATCGTTTCTATTTCTTTGACCTCTTCTATTTTCTCTATTGTCCCTATTTCTATTGTCTCTTGTTCTATTGTGACGATTTCTCTCATTTCTTGCTGTGTTATCTCTATTTCTATTCTCACTAATTCTACTGTCTTGGTTTCTGTTTCTCCTAGTATCTCTGTTACTATTCTCTCTTCTTGTATTTCTATTTCTATTGTGTCTTCTCCTTGTTTCCTCGACATGTCGGTTTCTGCTATGCCTGTTGTTAACATCTCTAAATGGTATCCCTATGTTCAAGTTCTCATTATTCCCAACACCAATATTTCTGTTGTTATTATTTCTGATTCTGTTGCTTCGTCGTGTATTTTCCCAAATTTGATCAGGTGTATTTCTTATATTTTCATTGGGGGCAATTCTATCCCTGTTGTTTCTAGTTCTTGTGTTATCTTTTATTCTATGATTACTGGTTGTTCTTTCCCTATTTTCTCCTACTCTATTTCTGTTTCTTTCTCGTCTGTTTTGGGTTTGCCGCGAACTGGTTGCCTCTCTTGCATTTGCAGAATTTCTTTGAGCTTGAGTTTGAACTATATTATTTAAATCCGACGAAGTTCCAAAACTAAATTCCATAGGATTGATCCTATCTGGCGATGTTGATATTATGTTTTCGCGAGCACTAGCATCCGCCGACGACACTATTTGCTCATTGACATTTCGCGAATTCTGAACACCCCTAGGTGATGTGTTCGAACCAATATTGCTTGAAGATGTCGCACTCTCAGAAGATGATACCGCCTGATTTCTTAACCTATTAGTATTTTGAATATTTGCTGTATTAGAATTAAATCTATTTGGATTGAATATTCTATTTTGATTGAAGTTCAACTCATCTACACTATTAACCCTATCAACTGATGCAACGTTGAAATTATCATCCAAATTGATAACCGCTATTTGATTATCTGGTACGTTAGCCAAAAGACTCTCTAGTCCTGGCAACAACGACGGTGGTCCTTCAGTAGGAGACGGTGGTTGTACATTATTTGAGGTAGCACTTTGAGTTTGGGTATTTGTTGAAGAACCAATGTTCCTCCGTTCTTGTTGATTATTAATGTTATTAGTTGATGATCTACTATTAAGTGACGTAAAAGATTGATCATTTTGTAAAGTTGATATCCTACTGTTAATATCTTGAGAATTTCTGGTGTTTGTTATAGAAGACTCCAAACTATTACTTTCAAATGCGTTGTTTGTTTGACCGACGCTGTTCTGGGACAAAAATATATCGGTATTTGGGGGTGAAATAAAGGAACTTGTTTCTCGATTAATTTCGCCATTGTTAGCTGAAGAGTCAAAACCGAAACGATTTTCTATAGTTTGCTGAATGTTCGTTGAAGGCATGGATGGCTCACTATTCTGTGAAATGATAGAGTTTGTTTCAAGGGCATTCCCTTCAATGTGTGTTGAGAAAGAGCCATCGTTCGTGTCTTGCAGACTGTTCCTTGGGGCTGTATCAGCATTGATGGATCCTGGTATTTGGTTCATGAATGGTAAATTAAAATCTCCGTTTGTTGACTGTGTTCTTCCTATGTCTCCAAGAAGGATGGAATTTGAAGAGGAAGAAATAATTCCACTGTCTCCATTAGGTGTCGCTGCAGGACCAAAACTATTATCCTGTATAGCGTTAGGTGAATCTAGAATTGAAACAGACGAACCTGTTTTAATGCTGTTCAATTGATTTGAAGATAAACGGATCACTTTAGGTGTGTTTGGTAGTTCTGGCTGATTTGTATTACTCTGACCGCCTACAGACAATCCCCCAGTTGTCGTTGTATCAGTTAATGTGTTAAATGGTGTAAGTTGTTGAGAACCTAATAAACCTGGATTTTGAGTTTGGCCTAAACCAAGAACAGAGTTAGGTGTAAGAACATTGTTATTTCCAAGTGCATTAGACGGTATTAGTGGTTGTGATAACCCAAGAATATTGTTTGGGTCGGGCGTCAAAACATTACTGTTGATTGGAACATCTGTTAATAATGACGATGAACTAGGACCACTCATTAGATTACTCAGAATGTCGTTTGAGATCTGTACATTTGCATTTGAATTAATACTATTTATAGAAGGATGGATAAGTCCCACATTTCCACTTGGTGATGTATCAGTGATGGTATCAGGAATCTGTTGTACAGTGTTTGGAGACGGCTGGTTACCCGCGTTTAAATTTACAGAATTGGTCGTTGGATCAACTAAATTTGATGACAAGACAAGAGGAGTCGCGCTGATTCCTGCATCGAAATTAACAGGTACACCGACGGTGTTTGTGTTCTGTGCATCAGTACCAGGAGAAACTTGGTCTTGAGAAGCACCATCTATGGCAGGAGCAGCCCCTTGACTTGCAACTGCTTGTCCATTCAACGTAGAAACAATATTACTTAAAGAGGAAATAATATCATTAACGTTGCCGCCATTTAAATAATATGGTCGAAAAACAAAGAATGATTGTGTTGCGGCATCATTGTCACCTACTGGTTTGATTTCATCAATGATGAACTGATTTTGTAATGGGGCGTTCCCTGTGACTCCCGATGTAGTGCCTCCTTGGAGAAGTCGTAATGCCTCTCCTAGCCTGGAAGCTGGTAACATCAATCGTCTATGAACAGCAAAATTGTCACTGGATTGTGTAGAGGCTCCATTGTCCAAATTCATATTTTGTATACTGTTTAATATCGTCGGACTTGTAATAGGTGTTTGTTGTACACCTATATTATTTACCTCGGGTAATGTTCCCACTGGATTTACCTGTGGCAATGTTCCTGCTGCACTAACTAAAGGTAATGTCCCTGCTGTATTTACCTGGGGCAATGATCCTGCTGCATTTAGTAGAGGCAATGTTCCTGTCCCACCTGTATTTACCTGGGGTAATGTTCCTGCTGAATTTAGCTTGGGTAACGTTCCTGCTAAATTTCCTAAGGAAAATGTTCCTGCTGTATTTACCTGGGACATTGTCCCTGCTGCATTTGCCTGGGGTATTATTCCTGCTGCTACAACAGGATTTGTGGGTAACGTCACTTTGGAATTGTCAGAAGCAGCTAAATTATTTAATTGAGCAATTTGAACCTGTTCTTGTGTATTAGTTTTCTCCACTTTTGGACTTATATCAATACTTGCTGATAAAACTGGTGAGATTATTACATTTGATTCCTTTGATAGTGTTTTTGTGTTTTCAACACTTGTTTTTAAATTTGTATTTGAGGATATTCCGTTATCAGCACCTGTTGTTAATCCTAGTTGTTTTAAATTTTCGATAGTGCTCTGTATCGCTTGGGCAACTGTAGAGTCCACCTTTTTGTCGCCATTTTTGTTAAGTATCGAGTTTTGTAACCATGATTCCCATGGCGTCGATGGATTGGTAAAAGCCAAGGAAGGAGAATTTGTATCTAACTGCGAAGTAAATGTCGGTTTTTCCTTTTTCGCGTTTAATGCGCTTTTATCCAAAAGAATATCCGGTACAGGCAATGGCACAAAATCACCGTTATTTGGAGTGTGTGTCAGACTTTCTTTTAATGACACTATGTTGTTCCCTAGAAATTGGCTGCTCGGTTTGTCTATTAAGCTGTTTTGTGTTATTAGTGGGAGATCTATTAACCGGTTTATATTGTTAATGTTATCTTGTTTCATATCTATCAATTGCGAATTGACGATTTGGTTCACATTATCTTTTTCACTAACGAGTTCTATAGGTATCGGGGGATTTAAAGATGCCTCTGCATTAATTTTAGCTTGAATGTTTTGAATAGAATTCAATGCCACATTGTTCGATTTGTTTTGCGGAAGCATTTCTGACGTTGTTGATGCTTGATTAATAACGTTTACTGCAGTTGATGTCCCATTTGATGATTCTGTCGTCAAGTTACTGGCAGAAGGAACAGGTAATAAACTTTGTTTCATTGTCACAACGTTACCGGTTGTGTTTACATTAGTGTTCTCTATGTTAGTTTGCGCAACCAAAGGAACCGATACAACATTTTCAGAATGGCCAGCTGGATTCGAATCTATACTTAAAGTAGATTTTGTTGTTGATGGAATAGACACGGGTTTGACAGTTGGATTTTCAGAAGCTAAAGGTTCCAAAGAAAGTGGTAGAACATCTGGGGTCGGTGTTGTATCATGAACTATTGGCAAAATTAAAGGCTGGTCCACTAGATTTACGGGTGGTAATTTTGCGTTTGTTGGTAACGGAGGCGGAAGAAGTTCACTTATTGCATTGTCCAATAGAGAAGGTTTTGTATCGTGTGTGCCCTTATCTAATGTCGATTTTGGTGTATCTCCGCCGCCAGATAAAATAGTATTTAAATTAGGAACTGAATTTTCATTTGGAAGAAATCCTCCCGCGATCGAAACAGTATCCAGTCCCGAGGTCTGCTCAGTAGTTGGTAAACCATTTGCAATGAAATTATCATTTGCCGGAAATTTTCCCACTGCCGCTGGAAATTTTCCAGTAAACGGTGATGTAATCGATCCACTTTGAAATGTTGGTAAATTTATTTCAGTTATCGGTTGATCATTTTGAATTCCTGTTTCCAGTGTTTCGTCTGAGCCAAGAAAGGTGTTTGGAATAAGAACGTCTGTGCCTGACCTTACAGCATTAATCAGAGCGGTTTGTGGAAATATTATCTCCCTTTTAAAAAAGCTTGTTGGATCTACTGCTGAATTAGTTCCCGTAACAGAAAGACTGTCAAGAGCAGGTGGAAGATCAACCTTTAACCCAGATTTGGATGTTGGTGCAGTTTTAGAAGATAGGTCTATTCCAAATAATCCCGCAGGTAAATCCCGAAAGTTAAAAAGTGGTGAAGATTGCTCTACTACGGTGTTTGCTGTTTGTGTTGAAGCTGTTGCATTGCTCTGTGCTTTAACTGAAAATATAAATAAGTTGTAAGTAAAATAATAAGTTTAAAATTTTATTTTATGTAAGCAAAGTTAAAGCCACCTACTGCTTCCTAACCTTGTTATTTCATTTAAAATATGAGGAAGGAATTTATACGTGAAAAAACATGAGCCTGGCTTCATCAACGTACAAAAAAATATGACACAGGTCGATCATAAAAAAATTTAAACATGTCAAAATACAAAAAGAGGTCAAATGCATATAGGCACCATTTGATATATAATTCAATGATTAATTGTGCGTAGTAATACAATAGTGACCTCATTTTTAAAGTAAAATATAAAACGGATATTATGCTAAAATTTGGTAAAATACGTTTTCGGTTCTTAAATAATGAGAATGATTTTATGTAAGCAAAGCAAAAGGTACCTATTGCTTCCGAACCTTGTTATTTCAATTAATATATACACGTGCAAAAATATGACACACAAATCGATAATAGAAAAAAATGGGCAGGACGCTTTATTTTCTTTAGAAAAATATAATATGGATAATATGCCAAAATTTGACAAAATGCATTTTCTTTGTGTGTGTGTGTGTGTGTGTTTTTATTATTATTATTTCTTCATTTTAACATCTTGAAATATTTTGAATTTCCACAATTCTTGTCTTAGCACTACTGATGGAGAATTTTGCCTCGAAACTGTAATATAATGCTGCTAAATTTACAACATGTTTAGTAATAACTACAAAGAAGTACTTTTATTCACAGAATGTTGTTTGAATTTAACCGACTGGACTGATACACTATCATTACAATCCCATGTAACGTTATAGTCATCTAATATGCCATAATCTTGATATTTCATTGAACAAGTACTCACTGCACGGAAAAAAAACAATGACCATCACCTTTCATTTTCATGTATAGGTAAACAACATTGACCTGTCCGTTTGACCTTTAATTTTAATATTCATTATGGACAAGTAAATGTAAGTAATAGGTATCGTGCGTGTATATGTGAACACTAATCATGGGCAATGTGTATATGTACTAACTGCGAAACCTAACGCTACCCATGTATTGGATGGACTCTCCTATATGAATATTCCTAATGTCAGGTCAAACGGAAAGGTCAATGCTGTTTACCTATATAAGAAAATTATATTTATGTATCGCCATAAAGGTGACGGTCATTGAACAAGAGTATAAACATAATTGATGGCATCTCGATTTAAGTAATACTATTTTGAAGGATAATTAAAAATTTAATCAACAAATATTAATATGCACATAAATTATATCCTATGCAAGTCCACTGGGAAAAATACACAATGATTTTACTTGTTGTCCTACCAACAAAATTAGTCATTTTGGATCGGTTTTGTTTTTTTGCAATATGACTGCGCGGGATTGTCAAAACGACGTCTTGTTATTACAACATTATATACATGTATATGTTTTGTATTGTTGCATTACAAACTTAATACAAAACTTCATATAACAAAACAATTTTTGACTGGGATTGTTGGCTCATGAGGTCCTAACTATTGCCCGACGCAAAGCGGAGTTGTCAACCCCAGTTAATAATTGTATGTTAGGGTAAACCCTGGTATAATGAAAAGGTAATGAAACGAAAACACTAAAATAAAAGCGAGTACATAACGACTCATCTATGTCTTTTATGATCATGTGTCAAGGTTTTAAGCTTCAACTTACATTTAATATAGTCTAGTGTAATACATCATACAGACAATAGGTAAACTTACAGAACAGACCTGTCGAAAATTTAACACTGAGCTAGAAATTAGTGCCGAATCGGTAGTCCATATCCGCCCTACGTAAGCTATATCTCGGCAGCTTCACGACAGCCGTCTAGTGACGTCTACTCTCTATTTTTGGACACTATATAAGTCGGCCACTCGAGAGCCTAGTTTGGACCCCTTTTCGTTAGATCACTCACGGTTTAACTATCGACAAGGTCTGTACTGTACATATAAAGAGAACTTTCATTCATCTGTAATTTTTAGATAATTAATATCATTTAAGAATGCGATGTTAGCTGTAAAACCTTATTCCAATATATCATATTTGAGTTTTAAGGTCGTTATTAATACAAAGCATATTTCATTGTTGTGTTAGACTGTGTCTATATCCAATCAAGGATAAATTTATTTCTGTTTTTGTATAACGCCAGTCTTCCGGCTTCATATTTATATGCTTATAAAAGTGCTATCAAAAACAATCATACCAATCCATATGCAAATCACAATCCCACAGCTAAGTAAAAACTTTGAAAATGATAAATTAAGTTAAACACGTGAAATTTCACTAGGAATTTTATAAGGTCGAAGTATAAACGGGTATATAGGAATTTGTTCATCCAAACATATGTACATTGACCGGTCCATGTCCAAAAACACAGTCCAAAAGGAAAGTAAATACTATGAAAACTGGAAAATTATAAATTAAATTAAACACATGAACTTCAACCAGGAAAGTGAATGCTCCGAAGGTGGAAGCACATTCTGTTTGCTACCCAGCAACACGTCAAATCACATTTAAAGAAAAGGGTTACATGGAAATATTGTAAGTAAAAGACAGTGTGCTTCACTTCAATTAAACTAATCAAGATTCTAACAACTTGGACCTTGTGTTTTTGTAGAGACAATCTTTCCCAAACATATTGATTATTAATCGTTATCGGGTGCATTGCAAGTCCAGGCTCTCAAACGTTCCTCAGACGTCCAATAGCTCAATGTTCCTTGATGCGGGTATAGCTAGCTAAACGAGATGCGCTCATCCTTTAGTCCAAGAGATCATGGCTAAAATCCGGGTGAACGAGGCCAAAAGGTCTGAGGGTTGATTCTTTAAGAAAAATGTCCATAGTTACTGAAAATCAATTTCTTACGCGTCAAATCGTTTCCGATTTTTTAATCAGAAACAGTTTTTGAAGAAAAGCCTCTGCAAATTCTAAATTTTGGTAAAAAATAAAAATTCCAGATTTTGAAGCATTTTGTGGCAAAAACAACACAAACATGTTCATTCTATCTTTCATTGTGGACACATGATAGATTAAATTGCAAAACATCCTGACAGTTTTCCGATTTTGTGTCAAAATTTTAAAATAAGCGATAAAATCGATGCTGTAAACTGCGTTTTTACCATATCTACCGTCTTTCGATTCTTGTAAATCTGTTGTTTATGCATTAAATATGACAAACTATATATTTTTATAAAGCCTTGGTAGTCCTTTAGATAAAAATGTTACAAAACTTTGGAAATATGGAACCTTAATACCGTAGCAAATTATTATATTTCCCCTACCCCAAAAATACAAACATGTCAAAAATTCATTATTTTGGCCCATGCTTGCCGATAAGTGTTTAAAACAAAACGTTATTGTTTGTTACATCTCCCGTCTGTTCCCAACTTATTTATAAAACAATAATATGTAGAGTGTTTGGTGATTTTAAATGAAAATTTGCACTTTTCATATAACAATAGTTTGGAAATGGGTTTTTATTAAATCTTTTGTACTCTGCTTCTTGTAATTTTGTTATATCGGCATTGAATCTCGAGATTTATAGGTTTCTATATTGCCATGGCACATTTGAGTCTGACAACATAAAAAACTATCGGAAATACCGAAGTTTATAGTGGAACGGATAAATTTATTTCCCCTACCCCAAATCCATTTTTATGCAATATATGCCAATTTGTGTTTCTAAAGAAGATTTCGAGCAAAAGTACCCGCAACAATGATAAAACAAGCATCGAGGATTTTAAATATTTATAAAATGCTTTAGCTTAAGGACAGATAGGACTAACTAATATAATAAAATTGCTTATTTTATTCATTTATACGTAAAATGCTATAAAAAAGGAGCTTCGTCTCTTGTATTTTTGTTATTTAGGCATTGAATCTCGACTGTTTTCTATTGACGTAATTCTTTTACATATAAGAGTCTAATAACAACAAAAACTGTCGGAAAAAGCAAAGCTTGTAAATAAGGCGAATAAATTTATTTCCCCTACCCCAAAAGTATGAAAAAACCTTTTTAGGCCATGTATGCTTTTGGTGAAGGTTTTAAGCAAGTGTCCATGCAACAATTATGTTTTAATGATTCAAAGTCATAGCAGATGATTTTTTTTAATTTAAGAAAAGAAATTAGGAAATATACAAATCAAAAACAATCCTTGTCAAGATCACAATCCCCACAAAAGTAAAATCTTCGAAACTAGCAAATTTGGCGGGGTGCTCCTTAAGCACCTCCTGTTTAGCAATTGCACCCGCCACGTGTGAAAAATTAAGAATACACAACCTGATACTATAAAATAATAATTGCAAATAAGGTCATCTCTGGTGAAACATAATGTTAAAATATGGTAAAACTTAGTGTAAGGCATTTCTGGTTATGGTTTTATATGAAGCTATTGGATTTTATAAGACATCTCCATTCGATAAAGTTCAATCAGATCCATAAGCTTTCTAAACCATATCCATTATTACTAAAACCCGTCTATCAAAGATTGTAGCCACATTTTACAAAACTTTGCATTTATTCTTGTGGAATCATTTCATTTGGAAGTGGCCTAATGTACAATGTCAGTCTCCATTAAATCTTATTTTAAAAAGACTGCACACTCCGTAAATTTTTCAATTTTAAAGTGACAAAATTTCTATGTCCAATAACTTTTAAAGGAATTATTGATTGCTATCACATCACAAATTGCCTGGACATATTATAATGATAAAAGAAAGTGGTATTGGACACCTTTCAACCTTAAGCCTGTTACCAGGTGCCCAGTGCCACGTTCTTTTAAGAATACAAGTTTTAGTAATAACAAATACGGTTTATATGCTATTAGTAAACTTATTTTGTCATATAATCACGAATAATAGGTAAACACTACTACATAATATAGTCGAGGTCATAGAAAACCAGAAAAAAGAAGAATCACAGATATAAGAAATGCTTTTAGATTGAGATGTTTTAACAAAGAATATAAACCCCGTAGATACTTATGCTTTAGCTAAAAAAAAGCTAGATATGGACAGCAAAGGTCGGATTGAAAAAGTGAATTGCTAACATTACCGGAGTTGCAAAAATTGATGGAACAAAGGTATGATGATACGAGTAAAGTGTTAAACTGACAAATGGAAAGAGATCAATTTTATATAAAAAACATTTTTGAATTGAGGCAATAGAGAATTGATTAAATGCGCTGTGTAAATCATCAAACATAAACACAAACATAATATCACAATAACAAAAAACAAAGTTAAAAAACTGGCAAAGTTAAACACGTAAACATTTGGCTAGGGGAAAAATCCGGGTGCTCGAGAAGGGTAATCGCCTCCTGCCACCACATGTGAAATCAAAGTTGAGAGTGAAAGAAATAACAAGAAAAGTCATTTCAACTCAGAACGTTTGGAAGGAAATTGAAGAAAAAAAACAGATCTCAAACCAATTTATTGTTACAGATTGTTGGATTTATGTTTCAATTACTTTGAATTAACAGTCCAAGTAAATTGTTTGTGATTTTGAAGATGATTTTGGGATTTGTCCAAAGACTGACTGACAATGCCTTGCAAATGACAAAGTCTTGATTATGTTAAATGTTTAGAATGCATAACACTTACACAATTATTTTTGCGCATGGTCTTATTTGCAAATATTTTGGATTTCTATTAGTTGACTTTTAGTCTTTTGGCAGAGGGTCCAGTCATTGTTTTAATGATTACAATGTGTTTTATTCAAATGTGGTTCAACATAAAATTAAGTGTCAGTGTCTTTCACCCTCATTTTACATACTTGACCCTGTACCCAATATTTGAAGTTGTGATCTAGTATGTTTCTTAACTTAAATGCGGCATTCATATTGTAACTTTTCAAGTATAGTAATTTACCGAAATGCTACTGTTCTTTTCATTCTATGAATACAGAGTAGAATTTAAACGCATGGTTCAAGCATTGCTTGTTTACCAATCTGAAAACAAACCCGTTTACTTACATTTGTACTATTATTTGCATACATGCCTAGATATACCCTTTTGTGAATTCATATGGCCAATTTTTTATATTTTCTTCTTCTAATGCAAAAAGGTAAGCCATGACTTCTTAGCCTGGAGAGGGTTTCTATGTTTTCACATTTTGGAGAAGGGGGAATCAATTGATTCATGATAGCTACCAAAATTGACATTTCCGACATATTTTCATGTTTTAGTGATTTAAGTGTTACCGCATTGAATCAATATCTGATATTTGAAAGTCAATCCCTATGTAACAAAAATACAAACAGCGAAGATTCTTTTTTTTTTTTTTTTTGCCATAGCAAATTGAATTGAAAATGAAATAAGTAGTCATTTTTCTATGAATAATTAGACCAATCTGCCATTAAAATGATGCATTGTGTAAATTATTTTGTATCCTTCAAGCTTCCTTTCCATTGTTACAGGAACATTTGCTTGAAACTTTCATTAGAAATACTAATTGTTACATATTGGCTAAAACAGAGTTTTCACATTTTTTGCAATTTTGGGGTAGGGGAAATAAATTTATTCGCCTCTTCTACAAGCTTTGCTATTTCCGACAGTTTTTGGTGTTATAAGACTCTTATATGACAAGAAATTACGTCAATAGAAAACAGTCGAGATTCAATGCCTAAATAACAAAAATACAAGAGGCGAGGCTCCTTTTTTCTTATAGCATTTTACGTATAAATGAATAAAATAAGCAATTTTATTATATTAGTTAGTCCTATCTGTCCTTAAGCTAAAGCATTTCACAAATATTTAAAATCCTCGAAGCTTGTTTTATCATTGTTGCGGGTACTTTTGCTCGAAATCTTCTTTAGAAACACAAATTGGCATATATTGCATAAAAATCGATTTTCACGTTTTTCAATTTTGGGGTAGGGGAAATAAATTTATCCGTTTCCACTATAAACTTCGGTATTTCCGATAGTTTTTTATGTTGTCAGACAGACTCAAATGTGCCATGGCAATACAGAAACCTATAAATCTCAAGATTCAATGCCGATATAACAAAATTACAAGAAGCAGAGTACAAAAGATTTAATGAAAACCCATTTCCAAACTATTGTTATATGAAAAGTGCAAATTTTCATATAAAATCACCAAACACTCTACATATTATTGTTTTATAAATAAGTTGGGAACAGACGGGAGATGTAACAAACAATAACGTTTTGTTTTAAACACTTATCGGCAAGCATGGGCCAAAATAATGAATTTTTGACATGTTTGTATTTTTGGGGTAGGGGAAATATAATAATTTGCTACGGTATTAAGGTTCCATATTTCCGAAGTTTTGTAACATTTTTATCTAAAGGACTACCAAGGCTTTATAAAAATATATAGTTTGTCATATTTAATGCATAAACAACAGATTTACAAGAATCGAAAGACGGTAGATATGGTAAAAACGCAGTTTACAGCATCGATTTTATCGCTTATTTTAAAATTTTGACACAAAATCGGAAAACTGTCATGAAGTTTTGCATTTTAATCTATCATGTGTCCACAATGAAAGATAGAATGAAAATTTTTGTGTTGTTTTTGCCACAAAATGCTTCAAAATCTGGAATTTTTATTTTTTACCAAAATTTAGAATTTGCAGAGGCTTTTCTTCAAAAACTGTTTCTGATTAAAAAATCGGAAACGATTTGACGCGTAAGAAATTGGTTTTCAGTAACTAGGGACATTTTCCAACAAGAATCAACCCTCAAACCTTTTGGCCTCGTTCACCCGGATTTTAGCCATTATCTCTTGGACTACTTCCAAAGCATCCGGTCTTACTTCCCTGGTTAAAGTTCATCAATTTTTTTACTTTGCTTTTGAATTGTAATTTGGCCATGTATTTGGTATGTTTGTTTCTGATTTGGTGACTTCGACTTTTGCAAAACATATTTATTGGGCTTATATGTTTAAGACAGCTTGCATTTTTATATTCTTTACAAATTTGTTTACTTCGACTATCGTTGGGCGTGTTCAAATTATAGCGTTCTAAATGCTTACCTATATAAATTATAGACAGCGTGGTGATTACAGCAAAAATCAGTCGAAACATTTCCTGAAATATAATAAACAGATTTATGTAAAACATTTGACAAGGTTTCCGATAACAATATACGTTACAGACCTGTCGAAAATTTAACACTTAAGCTAACGAATTGGTGCAGAATCGGAATCGCATCTGTAAGCAAAATCTCGGCAGATTTTCAGCATTTTCTATCTATTTCTTGGCAGTTTTTCTATCACTAGCTATCACTATATCAGCTACTTGGCTTCCATTTCGTTAGCTTATTGTTAAACTTTCGACAGGTCTATACATATTCAAATTGTCACTATATTAACATGACATGATAACATGAAATTGATACGCCGTGAATGGAATATTGATTGTTTATTTCGAATTTTTACTCTCTCTCTCTCTCTCTCTCTCTCTCTCTCTCTCTCTCTCTCTCTCTCTCTCTCTCTCTCTCTCTCACTGTGACATATGGATTAGAAATCTTTATAACTACCCACGGGACATTTTGTGGCATTAGGCATCTCTCTCTCTCTCTCTCTCTCTCTCTCTCTCTCTCTCTCTCTCTCTTCATAACTCCCCACGGGGCATGTTGTGGCATTAGGCATATCTCTCTCTCTTTCTCTCTCTCTCTCTCTCTCTCTCTCTCTCTCTCTCTCTCTCTCTCTCTCTACTGTGACTTCTTCATAACTCCCCACGGGGCATGTTGTGCCATCTCTCTCTCTCTCTCTCTCTCTCATTTAACTGGTGTTTTATAACATTTGCACTTAACTTTATCAATGATGTCTTGCACCGTTTTTAATTTAATCATAAAATTAATTTAAGAAATGATATTGCCAAAGCATTATTTTATTAAAAAAATCCAAAATAGCATATGACAATGAGATCATAAAATCCCATTTAATATGCACAATCAACCTGCTTGTAACTATTACTGTTAAATTTCTAAAGGTTTTTCCTGGATTTAAGTTGTTATATCAAAGACAGATTCAGATACAGTTAGCACAGTCCCCCAGTATCAATGTATTTAGAGATGTCCCAAGATATGCTGAATGGTTCAGGGCTGTAAGCAGATTATGCCATTGAAAAAAGGGGTTATGATCTATGATACAATTGTCAGTACTATAGTTTAGGAAACCAACATTCGTAAGTACATTTCATAGGTTAGGACATGCTTTTCAGTTTAGGACTAGTCTAATTTTTTGGAAATAATTTTTCTCAATGCTTAAACTTATTCGTCATGATAATGAAAACTACGTTCAGGTCATTATTATTCGAAGGAAACACCACTGTTATTGAAGCCATGAGAACAAAGATGCTATGCAATGTTTCTGAAATGGTTAAATAACTTTGTATGTCAACGGGAACAACATATTATTAAAAGACGGTTTCGGTTTCTTTTGGACTTGACTTGTCCTCTACACTTACCTATTGTAATGGTCGATTATCTCGTTTTATACCCTCCGCAAACTAGTTTGAGGGGGTATATAGGAATCACCATGTCTGTCTGTCCGTCTGTCGTGTAAAATCGTGTCCGGGCCAGATCTCATCAATGCTTTGGAGGACTCTCATGAAACTTCACATGAAAAATCTTTATGGTCCAAAGATGTGTCATGACGTTGAACCAAGGTCATATCGGAAACTCCAAGGTCGCAGGAAAACTTTAAATGTTGAGGTGGGGGGGGGGGGATTTGGCTCTCAAGAGACAGTTCTAGTTCATTATTAGATTCAAAACCTGATCATGAATGCTTATGGGGATTTTATAAAATCCAAAATGTATTTACATGTATGATACATAACTTATGAAAAAATGTGAAAACTCTATAAACTTACTATGTTCGATAAAACATAGGAGGCATACCATGGGCTCAATGTGTTTAAGTATAATTTTGATTTTAATTAATTTTGATACATTTCCGGGTTGTTGTTTATTTATTTTGTTCATTGAATTAACTGAATAAGAAAAAACTATCTGCGCGTATGAATCAATAAATAAAAAATATCCGAATCCATCAAGCACAGTATTAGGACTCGTTCAAAACCAATGAGTTATATAGGACACAAAACCGTTCTCAGTGTAATGTTAGTAGAACAGATTTCAATATCCCTTATTTTAAAAAATATGGATGCCCCCAGTATCAAAGTTTGTTTTAAAATTCGTTTCTTTTTTAAATGGTATCGCTTAAACAAAATAAGAAATTAAATGACTTGGGAGAGAATATAGCTCATGTGAAAATACCTTTATTTTGCTATAGCTGTGGTACTTTATACTGCTTTGAGGTTTTGGTACTTTAACAATTGTCATTTACCTGGTCAATTTATTTATTTATTTATTTATTTATTTATTCTTTTTTAGTTTTGAATGATTTGTTTTATAAAAATTCTAAAATTAACAATTTTGCTTACGGATCACATAATCTCTCACTTCCTAGATTACTATTTCACACCATTGCAAGTCCTAGTCACGGTTAGAAAGTTTGCCTATCCTCTTGTCGAAGGTCGGTGGTTTTCTCTGGTCACAGAACTGACCGCCTCAATTGCAGATATATATAATTTTAAAAAATCTTAATTGACCATTAGATATAAACATATTTTTACATCCACCTTATAATATTTAACATTCTATTTATTTGAATGAATGAAGTCTTTTGGTTTTGGTATTTAAGTTTCTGTTTACTTGTTTTAACAATTTATCATTTGAAGATAAATAAAAAATTATACAAAATATTATTTTTTGTTATTTTTTGCGAAAACATAAAATATCTTACCTTTCACTAATGAACATTGGTTTTTAAGAGTCCACAAAAACAGACGTTTACCGTATTTTTGCTATTCTGATTATGTGACTGGTTTTAAGAAATATCGATACGTAATACAATTTCTTAATTATAAACTGACATTGATTGAAATAAAGGTAAAATATTTTATGACTTTGGTGATAAATTTTGTATTTAAGGGAGATATGAAA
Organism: Anadara kagoshimensis; assembly: GCA_021292105.1. Lineage (NCBI taxonomy): Eukaryota > Metazoa > Mollusca > Bivalvia > Arcoida > Arcidae > Anadara > Anadara kagoshimensis. Next base: position 52,198,702 of record CM037871.1, on the reverse strand, counting down.
TGTCAAAATACAATAAAACTATCATCATGAAATTGACAGATCTGTCGTAGAAACATTAATTTAAGTCATTTTTCAACAAATTTTGAACAATTCTATATTCTTTTGGATTTTTCTAGATTTTACCACTGTCTTGTGGTTTGTGTATCGTGGATACTCAACATAATTTTGAGGAAACAAAATAACCGGAAATGTAGCGTCGTGATTATTAGATAATCCGAACCGTCGCGGTATAAAACACAACCGGAACCTTCGTAATATAAAAAGCGACTCAGCGTTTTGCATATTGGCAAATTAAACAGGCGACATGTATAGACGTTATCTCCGACAATCCTCATCAGGTTTTAATAATATGTAGGTTTGTCATATACCATTTGGAATTTAATTAAATACATTCAAAAATGGTATATGACAGATCCTTATGAACAACAACACGATCTGGTGATCATAATTGCATAATGTTTCTGTTTTTACGATTGATAAAAACTGTCAAATAAGCAAAATTTGCTACTCATATACATGTATATATATATATATATATATATATATATATATATATATATATATATATATGGATTCTAAGTTTATAATATAGTGGAAAAATGACAAACGCTTTCCGGTTGTATGGTTCTTATTCGATATCTATGTATTTATTTAGTGATGGATTAAGAAAAAAAGAACCTTTCAAAGACATATTATATTTATTAAACGGATTGGGGCAAATCAAAAATTCCTAACAAGGGCAATAAATAGGCGTCAGTTAGATTTACTTCTCTGGTGGAAGTTAGCGTTTTTAACCTTATTTGCCAGTTTTCGAAGTTTTTACTTTTCTTTGGGATTGTAATTTGGACATGGGTTAGTTATTTGTATACTATTTAATGGAAGAGGCAGTTGACTTGCCTGATTCCTATATATTTGCCACTGATTTTGATGTCGTATTACCATCCATTGATGAAAAATAATGAAGCAATCTAAAATTCTAGAAATATCTAGTTACTACTACTATGCGTTGATTTTTTTCATTTTTATTATATTTTTTTTTATTAAGTATTGAAAAAATTCCACATGGCAACGAATAATGCATTCATGAATTAGCACCTAGCAAGTAGTTGCCGTGTCCTAATTTTTTAGTACTTTTTTTATAAAAAATCAAAACATGGAACATGACACAAATGTCAAAATGTATTGCTGATTTCACTTGGACTGTAAAGATCGACATCTAAACTATACGTCAACTGTAATTCAAAGTACACGTATGTTGTTTCTTGACTTCATTTTGCGTTATTGTTATGTAACAATTACTGTCTTTGATTATCAGACCATTTTAATTTCCTATATCACTATTTCATGGTGTGAATGAATTTTAAAATGTTTACATACACACTATTAATCTATATCGTGACAATTAAAACGTACACTAAATGTCAAATTTTGGTTTTTTTACAATGGATTGTGAATGTGAGTGTCGGTTTCCCCGAATTACGATTTTTTTTTAAATTTACATCCATAATATACTAGTATGTCCTTAGTTTAATTATCTAGCCACTGCAATAGCTCAGTTGGTAGTGTTCTCTTCGTAAGTGGGAGGCCGTGGGTTCGAACCCCACGTTAAACGTTAAAGACCACTACTCAACTCCTTAGTTTAATCAAACCAAAAACAAATTATGCTTTGGTTTTCGTTTTTCAATAGAGTTCCATAAACCATCCCCAACTGATCCCCACCCCCATGGAAGATAATTTGATGTTTGTTATATATAATTACTTATTCTAATAAAAACGCATTTTATTTGTATGTTTTTATCCACATTCCCATAAAAAGACATGTCATGATATGTCATACATATAAATATCACAATAAAAACATAATTTATTATAACCGAGTGTGTAAAAATATCTTCGTTTTTGTTGACATTAAATCCCATAAAAACTACAAAATATGTTTATTGAAAAAACTTCTCATAGGAAGTTGATTTGTTTTGACATTTTATAAAATAAACGAGTAAAAGCATGTGTCGGGGTTCAATGTTCTGCCACTCAGGGGCCTATCTATCTTTTTATCTACATCCAGAACCGACCAGTGGATTCGAAGATAAACAATACTTACACCCTATATGCTTATTTTTGTTTATTTTTGCCAAAGGACAATTGAATTTAAAACACTTTTCTGGAACGCATGCAAATATTCTAAAAAAGAGCAAAAACTCATGAAATCATCAAACTGTATGAGACTTCCCGAAATTCTGCAGCAAAACTAATCCAATATTTTCAAGATGTATAAAATGATAAAAAAATGCACACACACACACACACACACACACATATATATATATATATATAATATATATATATATATATATATATATATATATATATATATATATATATATATATATATATATATATATATAAATGGAGATGATAAATGTAAAATTATTGTCATGTTTATTACAGATTTGACGAAGAAAGACTAGTCATATTGTGTACGATAACCTTGATTTATCGGTTATTATTTGCTGTTGAACAAAGTTATTTCCCTTGCTACAGAGACACTTCCTTCTGTGTTGGATATTTGTGTAAAGTTTTACATGAAGCCTAGATACACTTTTATTTGATTGATGAAATGGGGTTTGATGTCCCAGTGAAGAATATTTCACTTAAATCGAAAATATTAATTAGCTATATGTGAAGTGGCAGAATTTTTTTACGTTTGTAGTGTGCTCAGGGCAATGTACAGGGAGGGTTCTTTAACACTAGAATGGGGTTTTACCGGAATAATTGGAAATTTGCCGGAATAATTAGATTTTTACCGTAATAATCAGTATTTTACCGGAAAAATCAGACAAGTTACCGGAATAATCAGACACTTATCGGAATTTTTAGAATCCGTAAAATTTACCGTAAAAATATTCTAATTATTCCGGATTTTGTCTGATTATTTCGGATTTGGTATAAAAATTCCGGATTTGATCTAAACATTCCGGATTTTTGCAAAGATTACGGGAAGTGTCTATCTATTCCGGAATTTCGCAATTCGGTAAAACCCCCTTCTAGTGTAACGTGCTGCGCCTTCCGTGACACGGGGCATCGGTTTTAAATGTCTTTTCTGAAGAACTCTTTGACTCTCCGTGCTTAGCAAAAGAACTGCCAATACCAATTTTCAAGTCTTGATCTGACCCTGCAGGTGTTCGAACCCACGACCCCCTCATGCGAAGCTAATTCAACTACTGAGTTGCCGTAGTGGTCAAGATGCACTTTCGATCTGAGAATCTCTAGTTCGTTATCATAAACTTTGTACTGTCTTTTCAAATCGATTTGAAAAAATGATTTACTTTTCAGTCCTCCAGGTTAATTATATTATATATTTTGTCAGCTCATGATCATACATGCAATATATTGTAAATGTATTTGTAATATTTATATGTTCTCTATATTGTAAATATGCAATTGAGAGAAATAAAGAAATTTGAATTTGCCATACAAGTGTAGTTTTTTGTAGAACTTTTTATCACGATATGCAAATGCAACATGGCTTAATTGAATTCGTGAGCTTTCTGTCTGTATAAGAAAGTTATATATGATAGTTCTTTAATCCTGTAATCAAACGGAAAATAAATCACTTTAATGATTGATAAAGGATATTTTAGGTGTGTGGCTCTGGCGTTTAACTATTCTATCGCAAAAATAGCTCAGCCAAATAAACTCACGATATTATACTTAAGATAGTTGGTGAAATGTTAAACTTTGTCGATGTCGAATAAGTGTCAGTTGCAACTACATTACCAAATTTATAATGATTTTGTAACAATAGAAAAAGGGAATGTTATGTAGCTCCAAAACGACTTAGTGAGAGCTTTTTAGTAGTATTTGATGACTTTCGACCATCCCACTTTTTATAACCATGTGATACATTCATGATAATGTGAATCCTATATTATAATTAAAACATAAAAGTTGAATGTTATACAACAGAGAATGATTTGTTTGAAGAAAGCTAGCAAGTTACATTGTTTGAAAAAGTCTGACTGATATTCAGAAGAGATACCGGTCGTAATCAGGGCAGACTTTAGTGAGGATCGTCATTGAAACCCTCCAGAGTAATCAGTACGTGAACATGGTAGGGGAAAACTAAGATTGAGGTTTGTATACGTTCCTTTAACCATTAGTGGTGTTTGTTATAAAATTGTTTTATAATATTTGCTCATTAAGTTTTTTTCACAAGTTTGCTACAGAAAACATGCAAAAAGTCACCATTAAAGTCATATTACATGTATATCGATTTTAATATTAAAGAGTGTATTGAAAAATTAAGAATTAATATAAATCAGTTGATTTTAGTGCATTTGTAATGTCTTAAAATTGATTATATGGTAGGCGATGAAATGAGGAAGTAGAGTTGCTTTCTATATTAATTGATCTCTCCCACCGGTAAATGACACGAAGTCGTTTGTAAAATGTCAATCGTTTTAAAATTAGGTCACAAATTTATTACTTCCATTTTGACTGACATCCATTTTAATGTCCATCATAAGAGCGAAATTATATTACAATTTGATCGTGCTTTAAAAATACCTTTGTGTGTTAACCTGATTTTATTAGATGAATATTTTATAAATATATAACTAGAGAGTGTTTTATTTTATTTTCAGCAAACAATAATTATTGGTAACGCACCTTGGAAACGATATTGTTCTGACAGCGTGGGCCATGGACAGTATGGCGCGTGACAGTCCATTCCGTGAACGTGTGGGTAGTGTGTGACGTGAAAAGTAAGGAACGTGGATATTATATGCCCTGTCCACGACAGTTTTAATATTAAAATTTAACTGAATAATCCTTTGTGTATGGGTAAGTTCTCGAGATTTTCCCGAACAATATCAAATTGATTTTAAGAAGAATAACGAGTATAATGAGGGGGTTACGTTGATATTTTCTTGACATTACTTTGAAGATACCTTAGCGAAAACAAACATACCAATCCATGTCCAAATCACAATCTACAGAAAAATGGAAACTTTGAAACTGGCAAATTGTGAACATTGAAATTCAAAAGGATATAACTTTGTGAAAAAATGTACTAAACAGGATTATCACTTCATGTTGACTATTTCCCGAAGTTTCATAAAAATCACATGAGCTCTATAAGAGAAATGATCTGGACAAAATTTATTTTGAGGGAAAAAACAATTACTTTCCTCTCATTTAAGTTTTCTACAGGAATAAAGTTAAACACGCGAACTTTCACCAGGGAACTACTTTGTCATTGTTTTCGAAATGGGATTTAGAGTGACATATCTTTAATGTATGTGTAAATCATGTCATTGGGTTTTCAGAGTCGAGTAACTATTTTGACACGGAGAAAAAAGACACAATGCACCTAGAATCTATTTTAACCAGAGAAAAAAATCGAATAATTCAATAATCTGTTTACTACACATTTTGAAAACATGACAAAAATACTGTTCTTTTGGATGTTCCGGGTTGAATCGTTCCTTATTAAAGCTGACAATAACTTACATTGAATGATGCCGTTGAATTCAACAGCTCAGAAATCGGCTACCTCACAAACAAAACGTCATTATGGCTATTCGAATACCGTGACAATGAAAAGGTTAAAGGGTATCATTAAAGAGATAAGAGTCCTATGTATGGGTTATGACTTTCTTATCTTCATTGTTTTTCCTATTTGTATGGCCATGGAAGAATGGTGTTCGTATTTCATTTTCGGTTAACCTTTGTGCTAAAAAGTGGTAATTATCAACTTTAAGAAATTTTAGCACGCTTAAGAAAATGCTTTTTAATAACTACAGACATTTCCCTACAAGAATTAACCTTCAGACCTTTTGGCATAGTTCACTCGGATTTCAGTGCATGATCTCTTAAACTAACATTAAGTTAAACAACCATGTTAAAACCTAATAAAGCTCCTGCAATGGTTCCTTTGACTA